>JAMKCH010030087.1:0-222060 GCA_023653785.1 Ophioderma brevispina
ACTGACCTTTTTACATTTAATTTTACTTTGTGGCATTTGTTGGCAGGCTGGCTATACAAATCTTGAAAGCATTTTATCAAACAGAAAATCTACACATCTGAATCAATCTTTAGCAACGAAACAGGTGAACATTTGGTGGTTGAAATCGTTCTTAGATTTTTTGTAAAATGCTCCACCTAGTTGAATATCAAACTTTACTTAGTTTCGAATAATTTCAATATTGCATAACTTTTCTAGAAAGCTGCCGGATGATATGACACTTTTAACTTAAATGAAAAAGGAATTTGCCAGGATTGGCGACAGCGCATGGTAATTAACATTAATTTTGTCAAAAATTGCTTTAAATGTTGTCTTTTTTTGACATTTCTTCATTTTTTCTCAATTTTTTAAGTGAAAAAGAAGATGTAAATTTCTTTTGTAGGTAATGTGCAATATTATTTTGAACTGGTGCAAAATATCATTCATTCTTATTTTGTTTTAAAGAAATAAAATGAACAGAAAATGAAAGAAGTAATTTATTCTATCTCGTCCTTTCTGTCTGAATCACTTTATACAAAACTTGGAAGGAAGTGTCCATTGACATGTGTTACAAATCGCTTATATTCTTCAAATACTGACCGAATAGAGTAATGTTACATTAAAATGTTTACAGGTAATTGTGGTTTAAGATTCTTTTTAAATTTTTCAAATATGATACTTACTTGTGAAGTTATGGTCGCCTATAGTTAGGGGTACTTCTTTCTGATACACCCTGTATATATATATATATATATATATATATATATATATATATATATCTATATATATATGATCTCTATAATATCTATATATATATATTATATATATCATATCTATATATATATATGTCAAATATACCACTAAATTTTATTGCATTATTTGCTACTCTGAGTTTCACGTCCGAATTACCGGACGATCATCAGGCAAATGATGCAGTTATTTTGATGACGCTTTCTTTTCGCACGATTGGGCACCTTGTTGTTTATGACGACACGTGGAAGAGTACTTCACTTCTCCTGTTTATAACACCTTGGTCTTTGGGAGTTAGATTTCGATTTTCTCCTCTAAACAGAGGTTACACTGGCCTGATTGCCTTTTGTTAGTGTTGGATCTACGTATGATGTCCCATGTGATTGAAACGTTAGTGGTTTTCTTTTCAACTCCCATACGTATTTTGACAACTCGGTTTTCTTTTTCATACTTTTTGTGCTTGAAAGATCTTGTGGTTTCGGTATCTTTCCTTAAAAGTCCTTTCTTAAAAGACCATGTGTTATAACAGGAGAAGTGAAGTACTCTCCAAGTTTAACGCTATGTCTGATAAAATCCTTGAAACCTACCATAAGAGTCAGTAGAAACATCCCAGAAATGATGGCTCCTTCATCCGTGCCTGGGGCCCACCAAGCCATCGTTTTCTGAAAGAAAAACACAGTTTTCTATCCCAGGCAGTCGAGTCCTGCGATGAAATGATGCAGTAAATACTGATTACAAAAGCGTATTCCAATAAACAGCGTAAGATGCGTTGTAGAGACGCGCGTGTATTACGCGTGACTGAGGCGCATCTGCCGCACACTCGGACACAAGATATGTATCGCCGAAGCTGAAATCTTGATAAGCACAGTAGGCCGGAAATACTGGTGGAGTTCAAATGTCGGACGGTTCTGCTGACAGAGGTAACAGTACTCACCTGGTAGAGGAAAGGACTGGAGTCGTAGCTAAACATAAAATAGTTTCAGTACAAAGTTCGAAGGGCTACGTCGGCATGTATTGTAAAGTTACATAATCAAGTTGACCAAAGTCGGGTCAACTTGATTATATATATATAAATATATACGGCTCACTCTCACTTATGACACACTGCGTGTAAGACCGGGAAAAGTTAAAGCAATAATACCACATTTTTTTAAGAGCGCCCCCAATTTTCCAAAATTTGAGATTTTTACATGGTTGCATTGGTAACTGGCTAGTAAACTCTACCTGTGAATGGGTAAGCTCTACAATGTCTATGTGTTGCAAACGAAGACATTTTGTAATTAGAATAATTAATATCAGAGATCTCCGATAATAATTCAACGGTTGTTGGAAACGTCATTCCAATATGAAATGGCCGGGAAATAGCGCCATATACGTATCTACGCTCATCCATTGGTTGTTTTATTGGTTCAGGCAAGTCAAGTTAGAGGTCATTTTCTTGAGGTGGCACTATTTCATCATGGACGGAAATAAACTAAGCATTTCCAGCTCTGCCGTTAAGTACAATCTGGGATACCAATTTTAATTACAAAATCACTTATTTTATGATAAATACACATTTTTTAGCATTCTCGTTCACCACAGGTATAGTTTCCTAGGCAGTTACCAACATCATACTGTGCAAAACTATCAAATTGTGAAAATTGGGGCGCTCTTCAAAAATGTGCTGTTATTGCTTTAACCAAAATTTACAATCTGTATTACCTTTGACCTTTAATCTATGGATCCGTAACTTATGACACTGATAGATCTTAATAGAAAGATTAAACGAAAACTTACCTGTTCGAAGTTTGATCCTTATTTTATGAATAATGGTGAGTGAGATGTAAACTGAGATACCCGAGTGCGCATGCGTAGTCATTTTTTAAAAACAGGATGCGAGGCCAGAGAATGACCCCATTTCTGATAGCAATTAAGATTATAAACGAGAGACATTACCTGAATTTAGAGTTTGATCTTGCCATGGGCAGGGTGAGGAGGGCAGTTTACATCTCACTCACCATTATTCATACTTATAACTCAAGATGTGGCCATTTTTCCCAAAAATGTGTTACAATCATGTTTTTTTGGAAAAAATGCCCATATCTTGAGTTATGGGTATTTCTATGTTACCCGCAGCAAGGAAATTATGAAAGAGCACACCTGCTTTCATAATCTGCAGAAAAAATGAAAATAGGAGGTAGGGTTCACCAGAAAAAATTCAAAACGTAAAAATATGAAAAACCCTGTATTTTGTGATTTTGACATCTGAGAGCTGAAAAGCCTGTGGAAATGTAAAATGAAGACACATTCTTTTGGTTTGAAATTGTTAAGATGTGACAACATATTGGGAAAATGATCTTTAGATCTATTTAGTAACTCTTGAGCTACACATGGGAACCACCTTAACTAGTATAATCATGATCAGATGTGCTTGTGTTCAGCTTTAACACTAAATAGCTCTGAGAAACCAATGTTCTTTTAAATGGTCACCTTTTTACCTATATGTTGTCTTTTGTGACAGTTGCATTTTTATAATGGCTTGCAAAAATCTCAAAACCATTTCAACAATTTTGCTCTCAAGTGGAAATTTTCACTTGATTCAATAAAAAGAATTAACTTTCAAGTGTGGACATGTTACAGTGTAATCTTGATGATCACACAAACACAAAGTGTCCTGTTTGTACACCAAAAATATAATTAAAATCAATGTTTATTTTCTTTCCCAAGGAGATTTTTAAAAGTATAACATGACTCATGCAGAATTTATCTTTTGAGCTTCTTTGAACTAGCTTTCAATTTTTACATGTCTCTAACCGCCTCAATAAAGTTTCCCAAATTCAACTTCTGCATACTTATTATGCAGTTAGAGTCCCACCAGGGTAATGTAGCCTCTCTGTATGTTTGCATTAACTCTTAACTGATGTCATTTTCAAATAAGTGATAATGTATGAGTCTCTGTATGAGTCTCTGTTATGAGTCTATTTTTGTAGAACTGCGTTGCAAATTTGTTTTGCGGCTGGCAAATGGGCTTCTTGTAAAATTTGTGAATGTTTTTTCTCTCGCCCACCCGCGTTGCTAAAAATATCTGAATGGGGCTTTGTTAGAAGCAGATTGATGACGATGCCGTACGTGTAGAATGGGCTTTGAATACCCTAGGATCTACACCTGCTTGCGTCCAATACAGAACGCAACCAGCGTGATATAGTGTCCTTGGACACTGCCTGCATGGGGTGTCTGAAACCTTATGAATAATTGTTAGTAGTTCCTCGAAGAATTTTTGGTACACAGAAGGTAATGTTTAAACACTCTGCATACACATAGTCGCCTATCTGGCGGGTAAGCTTGCATATTCAGAGTGAAGCCAGTATTCCTGGCTGGCTTTGCGTACTAAGTAGGCAACACAAAAACAATGGGGCAATAGCCTCAAATAGGCGCGGAAAGTGTTTAGAACCCCTAGCTGCTAACAAAGACACTGCAGTGTGTGTGAGAGGAGTCTATTGATTTCATTTGTTCTTTTGTGCAAACAGCTGCAAACCGTATTGTGTGAACGTTACTGCTTGCAAGAGGACTCGCCCGACCACACAGACAGCCTCGTAATGTCGTCTGCTCTGAAAGACGTGTGTTGATAGGGGTATATTTAATAAGTCCAAAGGCATGAAGAACCTCTCTAAAATGTCCAAATTAATTGAATAAAATAATATCTTAAAAGCGTCAATATGGGGTCAATAATTTTTGAATTGAACAAAAAACGGAATAAAGCAAAATTTCTAGATATTTGGCTTTATTTCGTGTTTAATTTGCAAAGGAATTAAATCATTAGGGAAATGAAACTCTTCATCGACTCCAATGACTTTAGACCTGTTTGTTCTTGGAATTTTAATATTTATTTTATTCTAGTAGTAGTTTTATTATATATTTTACCCTAAAGACCTTCAGTTAAACCTTTCTAAACAATTTGGAAGGAAGCGGCGATTAATTCGCAATATGGGACGACCTTTTTATATTTTAAATACCGACCATTTGTTGAGAACTCGCAAAAACCAAATAGGTCAGTCTTATAAAAATTCATCCTCCGTTCCTCTTCTAACCTTTTACCCCCCAAAAAATATAAACACCTCTTTTGCTATATTTATATCCCCCAAAACCCCAATCCCCTTTTCTAGTCGGACGGGAGTAATCAAAGAGCGTTCTAATAAAAGAGACCAAAAAGGAAAAAGGTTTCTATATAGATAGGAGGCAAAACGTTACGTAATCTTTAGAAGTTCACCGTCTCGCAGTTTTGCCGACCACAAAGACAACTAGAGTCCAACAATAAACGCAAGGATGCCTCCGTTCTTCCACATAATGTGGGTGCCGCTTTGCTATTACAATAATCGGTTAGTGATACAAATTCAATGTATGTGTTAGAGGTGGCAGGGTGTAATAATAGTGTACTGGATCATTGTGCTCAGATACTCTTTTTCTCATAAGGCCTTAGGTAAAAAGATGTATTCATTGCGGTTTATTTAAATCAAGGACGACTGATGTGTCATTAATTCGGTGGGCATGGGGTAGGACAAAATTTAACCACCATAGCACCCAACATCCAACAAACTGATATTTTGGCGGATTGTGTGTATTCGAAAATTGACATATGTGTGTATACAAGCACCCAAATGATAATTATTCCGTTTGAAATATTCAAAATGTCAGCGCCCAGCACGGACGATGTTTTGAATGCGTTTTCACCCCCTTGGGAGTAATCCCTAAACTTGATGTGATTGATAGGATATTCACACACTATTATTCTACTCCTCAAATAGGTCGGTATAAAGTGTTTTCACGTGTTGAAGGTATGCGGCGCCGACCGGTTTGAGGAGTATATAATACAGTCGAAAACAGATTAGCTTCACTATATTAACTATATAGGGAGCAATGATTAAACTAGATAGAGATCCGACACTATATATACTCCTCAAATAGGTCGGTATAAAGTGTTTTCACGTGTTGAAGGTATGCGGCGCCGACCTGTTTGAGGAGTATATAATACAGTAGAAAACAGATTAGCTTCGCTATATTAACTATATAGGGAGCAATGATTAAACTAGATAGATATCCGACACTATTATATACTCCTCAAATAGGTCGGTATAAAGTGTTTTCACGTGTTGAAGGTATGCGGCGCCGACCTGTTTGAGGAGTATATAATACAGTAGAAAACAGATTAGCTTCGCTATATTAACTATATAGGGAGCAATGATTAAACTAGATAGAGATCCGACACTATATATACTCTCAAATAGGTCGGTAAAAGACATATTTATGTGTTGAATGTATACGGCGCCGACTTATTTGAGGAGTATATAATACAGTAGGAAACAGATTGGCGACGCTAATATATACTCCTCAAATAGGTCGGTAAAGGGGATTTTTATGTGGTGAGTGTATACGACGCCGACCTATTTGAGGAGTATATAATACAGTCGCGAACAAGGTCATGGAGTGGTCTTTATGTTGTATTCATTCATTAGAAGTGTTATTTCTTTATTATTTATCCTCTCTATTACTATTATCGAGTTTAAACCAATTTATTGTGTGTTATTTAAGTCGTGTCTTTATTAAAGTCCAAAAAGTAATCAATTTTTAGGTTTCTAGAATCACTGAACCAGCTGAACGTGTCCGGTACGCTCTGGCACTTTTTTTCAGTGAGCTAGGCGGTCTCTTTATTTCGCCGAGCTGTTTGAGGATATTGCCAACAATTGCATTGTTCTTTAACTTCATATTATCTATTCTAAGTAAGTGGAGCGTCTGATTTCTCTGAGCAGACAACAAGGCAAATTATAAGCATACACAGTTTCAATGTTAAATCTCTAAGTTTCAGAGAAGTTATGGGGACAAACTTCGAAGATAATTAAGAACTAACCGCACATCCCATATTTCTTTATAGCGAGGCGCGGGTGGGTGCAAAACAAATACCCCTTTTACAAATCTACTTATTAGCGGGTACCCACAGTGTGTCCACTGTTCAAAACAAGGAGGGAACACAGTGCACAACGGGCTGTATTTACTGCACTGTAACTATGAGCATGTTCATAAATTGAAGTCAAAAAACTGTTGGAACATGAGCTTGGAGTGGCGTAAACTTATTATCTGTGCAGAACTGCATCTATTTCTTGATATATACTGCATACTGCTTCCTAGTGGAAATTCGCCAAGAACTTAAGATGATGTCTGCTGTTGTTTTGGACAGTCTAGCTCCGTCTATCTGGAAAGGATTCCCTGATAATCTGCAAACAAGCAAATCCAGGGAATTATTTAGTGGGTGAGGAATTTCTGATACTGGCAAAGATAACAAATTATCACACCTGCACAATGTCAAGGCACTACAACTGTCGCAGATTTTTCATTTTGGATGTGTTACCAGTATTGAGTGGGCCAGTTTGGCACTACTAAATTCCTCTGCTTCTCCGATGCTATCTTTTGCAAACAAACGCACCTATCAGGCAAAATGGTGGAATGCATAGAAAAAAGTTCTTGACCAACTAAGGTAAATGCATCAAAAGCTTCAGCATCTGGGATCAGGTTTCCAGGATACATAGTTGGTTTAATTGTGCATTGAGCCTGGATGCAAATACGTCTATTCTTGCGCCATACCAAAGGCTTTTGTGATTTTCCAAATAAATTCTTTGTTACAGATCCATTCTTGTTTCGCCTTTAAAATGGCGTAGATTGTCGGTCTGCCAGCAGAACATTTAAAAGCCGGCAAATGGCAGCCGTTTCCCAAATATTTGGGAAATGCACCATTCTTCAAAAAGCCATTTGCCAATGAATTGTCTTTTTGTGACTTGGTACCACCCATATTCTGAATATAAAGCAACTGCAGGGATTATCCAACCTGAGGCAGTGGAATAGTTCTTGATCTTTGCAGTATAGGATTGCTAGCAAAAACTGCGGCAAGCAGCTCAAGATAATTTATCCCATTGCATTCTGCAATTTAAGTTCACTTTCATTCCACCTACCCCCGTGTGTGAGTGATTTTAGTGGTTGCCCCCAACCAGCTTTGGATGCATTCCGATTCAGAATATGTCTGGGTTCTGGGTTGGTCTCTGACAATTTGTGTCTTTTGGCTGTTTGTACATTATTATCCACCATTACAAGGTTCGTTGTGCCTTATACAGAAATCACTGTAGGCCTATCATAATGGCCTTTATTAATCTTCAATGCTTCAGTTTGTCTTTTCAAGACCTCTATAATGTAGTTGTGCATATTCCAAAGCTGGGAATGCTGTACTGTAATTTGTCCAATACAAACTGGCAAATTTCTATCAGGGGTGCTGTACATGTAATAGTTTTGGCATCCTTGAACATTATTGTTTTTTCTAATCAGGTAAAGTACTGATCATATTTATAGTGTTGATACAAAATCCAGAAAGTGATTTTGTTTGGTTCAAATACTGATTTATCGGGATGCACTATGAACCCTAAATTCAGTACCTTGCAGGTATCATTTACCGTCGATTTTGTCTTCTCTTTTGTAGACTTTAGCCAAATCAAGTCATCGATATATGCATTTTTTTTTTTTTTAAAAAAAAAAACCATATGACCTTTACATTTAAGAAAAGACAAAGGGGTTAAGCAATATTAGTGACAACATGGGCCCAGAATTAGCCAGTGGTAATTGCAAAAACTTGTACAGCATATGCCTAGCCTTTCCATAAGAATTTCAAGTAACTTTGACAAATTAATAAGTGAACGAATAATATGCATCTTGAGATCGACTGGAAGCCATATAGTCCACAAGGGCGGAGACAGTACTGTTAATCATTAGGCAAATGTATCCATTTTAAAATGTTTAAATTCAACATTCATTTAGGCTCGATAGGTCAAGAATAACTCTAAAGCTTCCATCTTTCTTCGGCCTAGCCGAAGATGTAGAAACATATTGCCCTTTCTCGGCATGTGAGCGCAACAAGCCTCCTTTTGATAGTAATTTATTTATTTCTATGTCTAACGGCCTTTAGTTCATTATAGTTATGTCTATATGGCATAGGTATTATCTGTGGTGACTGAGAAGGTAGACCCACAGGCCTAGTATCTGCAAATTCAATATTAGACCCTGTGATGGCATTCAAAATAAAAAGGGTAGAGTCTAATTCCTCACTCATGGCTATATGAGTTCCAGCGCCCTCCAATGACAGAATTGCTTGATTGATTATAATTCAGATGAAGATTTTGATTTGACTGACCTACCTCCTCTGGGGTAGGACAATCGTCACGCTGTGAAGTTTATACTATGTGGCCTTGAGTATGAGACTGGTTTTGGAGTTGGGCACATGTACTCTGCTCGTCTTGCTGGGGAGCGGGCGTACATGCCTCTGCGGCGAAATAAGCAATGTTTCTCCCGGGTTGGGATTCATCCTAAAAAAAAAAAAGGGGGTGAGTCGGCTCTGGTCGTCTGTGTGTGGCGAGTTTATGGCAAGTCTGGGTGAGTATGACCATACGGGTGGAATCGTTGCCTCCTCCCAACACTGAAGGTTGAACTTTTCACCTTAAGAGTCCATGCTGACGCTTTGTGTTCTTCATCCGTTCACTTGACCATTTGCAATATTCCGAAAGATACTTGCTGTGCATTTACTGCGTGGCGACACAGGCGACACAAGTGAGAATATTTGAGTTCATCTCGGTTTGAGAAGGCTCCTTCCTGAGACACAGAAGCTCATAATTGGCATTTGCCAGTAAGTAGTAATGCCAAGGCGTTTCGTTTTGAGTATACTGTCGGTATCCGCCTCCTTGGCTGTCTGCAAAATGCTGTATCTCTAATGAGGGGGCGATGCGCCGCTGAACTTTCAAAGTAGATGAGAGCGGGCTTTTTTTAGAGGAAATGCTTTCCCAAATGGTGGGATTACCTTTGGGCAACAATAAATGCTCAGCATTGACTTGGGCTTATGGGTACTTCTTGGTAAGTCCTATGCTAGTGTTCCTTCTGCGAGGGGGGGGGGTAATTTGTATGCAGAAGGTAGGTCAAGATGCTGATAGCCCTAGTCACCGTCAAGGGGTGAACTCATGGTAGGGGCAGCAAATCTGCAAGCAAATCCCATATTATCAACACTAAAGGCTGTACCGGGGCTATATCATTTGTGTAGTGCCCTTCGGCGGGATTGATGTTATCCACTAAGTCAGCTGCTACAGCAGCGCCAGCCTCGAAGTTCCGAGATTCGGATACTGGGCGCATCATTTAGTTGCATATCAGTGGATGCATCTTTCAAAATAATCGTCCGCATCGGCGAATTCACCACCAATCGCTTGCATCACAATGTTCTGAACACGGCGATTCTGCGCCGATGAGCTTCAAGAATCCCTTCCATACGATTCGTTTTTGCCTCCAAACCGTCCATTCGCCCGCTAGGAACGCGTACCGCTAGATTCTGGTTATACCCGGTACCTTAGATTTACACGTGTGCGGGTCTTCTCCTTGCCCAGTGAGCAGAGTTTCGGCCGAATTTTTCGGGCCGGGCGGTAATGCCAGGGATTGCCTTGCTTACGTACGTGCCTTGGTGGATTTCCACGTGCTTCGAGTCGGTTTCCGATTCTCGCGTTTTTTTGGTCTTTTTACCATTCTTCGGGGATTATCCCCAATCATTAGGTTCAGGAACTTCTTGGTCGCTCTTTGCCATCTATTTAGGACGTCAACCCAAATTTTGGTGAAATCGGAAAAATCGTTTTCGAATTTTCGAAGTTTTCAGAGCAAAATGTAAAAGCAGTTTCGGCTTTTGCACACGCAATCGATTATACTACGCATGCGCACTGGTATCTCAGTTACAGCGAAAACGATTATGAAATAAATCTGAGAATCCTTAGTCCAAGTTGGGATGAATGCTGATTTTTTTTTTTGTGAACAATATGGGTATCGGACGGAGGGACGCTTCGGACGTACGACAGGCATTTTATCCAGTACAAATCCCCCTTTGGGATAAAAGCCATTGGTATAAAAACGGGGGTATTGGGTAGGACATGAATATCAGTACAATTTGTAAAATTGTACACAATGGCTTTGCGATGGTTTGTAAGGGGTGCCAGTGTTGTTGTTTTAATTTTGATCTTCTCTCAAAGAATCATTTGTGCTATGGCTGTCCAATCGATGTTTACGTGTAGTTGGATTGAATCAACTAAAACTGTGTCTGAAAACCGCGAATCCAACAGAAGTAGGAAAGCGTTTATGCAGATGCATATGTGGATGAACACCATTTATCTCACCAACAAATCAGCACTTTGCATTGCTTATGATTAAGAAAGTGTTCGATAAGAAGTGCACATAAGTACATACATCGTAAAGTAACATCGAAAAAGTAAATCTATATGAACATTTCTACCTTCGTGATACCAATAGCACCAATGTTGTCCTGAATGGAAGTGCTTCTGAGGGCAAGTTCCAAAAGGGCTCCGCAAAGCAAGCGCCAACAATTCCTCCATTCCAATGCCCCTGTTGACGGCATGTTGTGGCCGGGGGAGGGGCACCACCTAAAACGTGCCGCATTGAATAGTAATCGCCAACAGATTCCACATTGATGCAAATATGCCAGCCATGAGGCCAAATACATTCCCACTGATTGTTGGTCGGCCACTGAACTATGCGAATTACAAAACACTTAAGTATTGCAATTGACCCAAAGCAAATTATATCAAGATATATTACAGAACGAAAGATAGCACTCCTGACCACCTTAAAAATTAAAAACAGAAAATATTTCATAGGTACCAAAGATGACGCCGGAGAATGTTTATGTTCCCCACAAAATTAACACCCTTTGAGTCGGGAACCCTCTTTTGTAACGTCCTGCCTACGAATTGAGATGTGCAAAATATCTGTATATTTACCTGTTACTGAAAAATTAACCTGATAGAGATAGACACCAACGTCTGCTCATTTTAAATTGTTTCTGTGCTTCAGTAGATGTCTACAAATCCAAGAAAATGATTGCCCGGCATGATTGCTTCAAGGTGTTCGGGATATTTTAAGCCAAAGAAGAGCCTGTCGTACGGCATGCTTTATTCTTTGCGACGTACAAGTACGCATTAGACCTAAAGATTATGAGTTGAATCATCACGCACGGGTAATAACCGATTTTAATATAACGATATACCATATATTTACTGCCATTATACCTGGATAGGGCACGGAGAACCAAGGTGCTTTCCTTAATACCTCAGCGTTTCTGTCAGTAGGGGCAGCATAACCGTCACTGTTCGGGTCACTAGGAAACACTTCCGTTTCTGTCAGTATTAGGCATATAAGCCAAGCCGTTAAAATGGCCAAAATTATCTGGAACAAATGTTAGATTTATTTTGTTAATTGCATCTATTGTTCACCCCATAGACGGCAAATTGCTACATACAATCAACAACAAATACAAAAGCCAAGAAGAAGAACAACAAAAACAACCCAACAACAACATCAACCATCAAGTAATAATTTGGTTTCGACACGAAAGATCTAAGTTAAGCTTGTTGTATTTGTACCTGTAGATCAGATTAATATCAAAACGAAAAAAACTACACACAGAAAAAATGAACCAATTTTAATCGAGCATATTAACGGGCGTTTCTCGAATACTATAGTGGCTTATGCCTTCGCGATACAGTTTCTGAACTGAGAAATTGAAAAATGAAAAATCGACAGTGTTCAAAGAAATGAATCTCATTTCAATGACGTGTTGTAGTTTGTGTCCGTACGGATACCCAATTTTGTCCTAATTAGGTTGCTTTTGGTCTTATCACTTGTAGGGTATGTTGCGATGTATATCATGCCTATCTGTTACAGACATGCTAAAATCTGATTTTTGATGGTTTTTTTCGATTTTCTGATTGAGCAAATCACTGATAGTGCCTTTAATATGTCCAAGCAAGAACCATTGCAAAAACATCAACAAAAACTTAAACAACGTTTCCTTCACTCTCTGTACACGTGTACACGTTGACATCTATTGACCTTTGGCCTTGGTACGTGACCTTAAACAAATTAAACATATTTGTAAACAGGTCAAAGTGTTAATAATTCCACTAATAACGCTCTAATCTTTTAAAAGGTGTACCTCAAAGGGTATTAATAATATCGAGAAATAACATTTCACGAGTACTTTTTGTTTTTCGAGTGAAATATAAATTCAGTAATACAATAGGGAGAATCAGTAAAACCCATTTTGCAAAGGTGAATACGGTAAACTGTTAATACCATCAATTCTAATACTTTTCCTGATCTCTACAGGGGCCAGGAGGGAGCAAGTACTTTGAGTCTTTGAGTGGGGAATCCCCTCCTTTGCCCCTCCCACCCCCTCACCCACTGGTTACGCTACTGGTCTTATCTAAACTTTATTCCAAATGTGTAATTAATGGAGGATATGCTGCAATCCCCAAAGATGAACGCAAAACCAAGAATACTCTTTGGGTTACAATCGCGTGAAACTTGTTCGGTCTTTCACATCGGGTACTTCCACTTCTGCAACTGTAACTTTTGAACGCATGAATCAATTTTAAAGCCGTAATTTTTCTATGAGAGCTAACTAAATAGTGGATGTACGAAATGAAAGTATTAATTGCACAGAGGGTTTCCATTAAAAATCGCTCGATTTGGTTGTATTTTTTAATCACCCTGTATAAAGTAACAGCATTAATATTGGACAGAAATGCGCAATTTGTGATATCCTTACATAAAGGCAGAACAGAAAAAAAGTCTAAAGCATTAACGATGACAAAAAAAAAATTCTCAAACTTACCGGGAAAAGCTTAAAAGCTGGAAATTTTACTGTGTGACATTTCTTGTTCGAATATCCTACACACGGAATGTCCACTTCTGATAGATATTGTGAAAACAAGATGATTAACCCAATTGTTCTGTATTGAAAAGAATGCGTTCTATTTTTGAATATTTGTATACATTTATCAATTCGTGTTTTCAAACAGCTAATGGACTTAAAACGCTATTTTGGTTGTTGAGTGAAGACCTTATTGTGAAAGAGACACAAGGACATTTCCTGAAAGTGCGCCCTCAATTTATTTTTTTCGAAACGGTTTTTTGGCATATTAGAATACTTAACAATGTATTAGATCACACCTGAAGTGAATAAGCCTAAAGCGTCATCTTTATGTAATAAAAAAGAATAATTATGTAGTATTGTCTATCGTGGGTGACAGAAAATCAAGGCATGCTTCTCTATGGGTTCGATTTGGACAGCAAGCAAGTTCAATACTTCTTTTGTGGTTTCAAATGTATTTTATGCTTTGAACACTTTCCTGTAAATATTTTTACCTTGATTTATAAAATAATACTAAAAAACAATCATTTGTTATTAAATTCTATAAATAATTTGCACTTGATGGGTTGTAGAACACCTGTCGAGAACGTTTCGAAGATTTATTGGACAAACAAGTAAAAATCAGAAATCAAAAATTATTTTTGAACTTGCCTGCTATCGTAATCGTCCCCATAGAAAAGTATGCTTTAATTTTTCTGGTTTTTATCTGTGACATTATTAAGAGTTATAAAAAATAAATTCGTGGAACAATGAGGACGCCATAGGGTTTACATATATTGGAAGCAGGTTCCGTCTATGTTTCCTTTTTTTTTTAAATGGGCATAAGATATGATGTTCACAATGTTGAAATGGGGGAATTAATTTTTGCAAGCCATGAAAATTTGCACCTTTACCTGCAGGTCTGCAGTTTACCATGGCTAACATGATTGCAAAAGTGGCAACCCAGTCTAGGAGCTGAGATGGTGGGACATTAAGACTCTATCATTAATCATTAGCGGACGCAAATTGAAAAACATGCTAAAGATATTTGGACTCTTTTGGGAGTCACGTAACTGTGTTTCATTTAAAAACAACCCTGAAGTGCTCACTTCAAAATGTTAAAATATAACCTGGATGTGTGTAAATAAATTGATTCTCAACTTATTCCTTTTACTTTGTTTCCTCAAACATGTCAAAAGACCCATAAACAAATGCTTGAAGCCAAATTCTTTTTTTTTCTCACGCTCTCTCTGAACTTACTTGTTTCGTTTGAAGCTTTTTTCAAATACCTGTGTTTGAATTTCAATATTCAGCCAGAATGTTCGCTTTTATGTTTTTTTTAGATTCAGATTTTATTTTGTCTCTTCACAAAACATGTATACAAAACAAACAGATGATAAACCTTAATAATACAGATAACCATAGGTTATGTACAAAGAGGAACTATTTGGTTGTATACAGAAGATAAAGTAATACTTAAGAACTATGGTTAAATGAGACCTTACTTTGCAAAAATTATAACAGATATAGGTGACAATATTACAGATAATCCAATGCAAAGCAGTATTTTGGAATGCATACATGGTGAATGGACGAGGACACTGCTAAACGCAAGTGGTGAGGTCGCAGTGCCCTCTGCAAAAAGGTGAAAAAGGGAATTGAAAAAGTTACTTAAATACGAAAATAATACCAGGAGGCAGACGAGACATAATGTACATGACAGGACAAACTATGGACAAACATGATGTCTGGCTTAATAATGTCTATAGACGAAATGATAAGCTAAGAGGAGATACATAATAAATGTGAATATGGATATGAATATATGAAGATACAGAGAAGAGGGGAAAGGAATAAGAAAATCTAATAAGTTAAGAAGGCATGTCATCATACAGCTTGACAAGAGACTTTTTAAACTTGTTTTTAAATGATGATAGTGAGGGGGAATTCTGGATTTCAGAGGGCAGTTGCATCCAAAGCTTAGGGCCTTGGGATTTTGAGGTATTACTGGCAAGAACAGTGTTGGTGGGTGTAATGAAGGGGTCATTAGCATGCCTGGTATCATAATTGTGGGAAGAAAGTTAACGTTAAAGAAGTCTTCAGAAATAAGATCCAGTGGAAGAAGATGGTGGTGATACTGGTACATAAAAGAGGCAAGGTGAAGTTGATAGATGTCGCGCACTTTAAGAGTAGAAAAAGAGATGAAAAGGGGATCAGTGTGTGCGAGCCAGAGAGAATTAGTACAGGTACGGATGGCGCATTTTTGAAGAAGAAAGACAGATAAAAGAGTGGAGTTGTTAGGATCAGCCCAGATTATTGCACCATATGACAGATATAGATATGGAAGAATGAGAGAATTGTAAAGAGTCTAAGTGAATGCTGGGGAAGATAAGGACGTTCCTTACGAATCACACCAATGTATTTGGAAACTATTTTGGATACATGCTGTGTTTGGGAATTCCAGGAAATATTAGAGTCAATTAGTAGGCCAAGGAATTTGGTTGAGTCAACCTGGAGGATTGGAGTATCATCAATTTGTATATTAATGTCAATTTTAGGTTTATTACTATGTTTATTTGTAAAAATCATATAATTAGTCTTTTTTATATTTAGAGAAAGTTTATTTAGCTTAAACCAGTTGGATGTTTAAGTTTCAACTATCATAATGAAGTAAATAAACTTCACTTTCTGTAATAGAATCAATAAATATTTCCCTTACAGAATAGCTATTCCCCAGTGAAGACCTGACTCATATGACGCTGGTTCAAATAAAGAAAGGCCAATCAGAGCCGTAATCGGTGCAATTGACAAAGGTCCAATGAAACGAAGAATATATCCCATAATTCCTGTGAAACCAACAAGCAACTGCACCATCGATGCAACCATGATTGCTCCTTGGATCTGAAACAATAGGGAAGCAATTGTTACACGTTTTCGGCACAGGATTTTCGTCTTGATTTATGAATTTTTAAATTAGAGGTTTTTCGTCAGAATGTTCACTTTAAAGACGTACACTTGTGAACTTGTGTGTGGGTTTGTGAACTGTGGGCTTGTGAACTACCAAAAGTAGGGTGCTTGGGGACTAAAATTTGGAGAAATTTGTAGGCTTGGGAGCCGAAATTTGGCTAAAATTTAGATTCTGTGGCAAACATTTCCCCAAAAGGGGACTTAAGAACTGAATTATGTTTCAAATGGGGGTCTTAAGGGCCGCACATACCCGTACCACTTCCCATTGTCAGCCACAGTGCCCCCCGGATCAGAACCCAGACAATATCGGCATTCTACAGCGAATCACCACATAGCAATGCTGACTAATAAATGGTGAAATTTATATAATGTTATTAAAACTTGGGTAGTATTTTCTAATAAGCAGTTACCTTGGACCGCACTCTCTCTTATAAGACCCACATCAAGAAGACGAAGAGTAAAGTATGTTCACGCAATAATATCTTGAACAAACTCACTGGCACAAGATGGGGTGCTCGCCCACATACCCTAAGATCGACGGCACTTGCCTGTGCTACTCATGTGCAGAGTATGCCTGCTCTGTATGGGAAAGATCAACCCATGCCAAGAAGCTTTATCCAGCATTAAATGCCTCCTGCCGGCTATCACAGGATGTCTTCGTCCAACACCAACGGAGAACTTATACATCCTAGCAGGAATTGCTCCACCAGACATCCGTCGTAGTGTAGCGAGCATGCAAGAGCGTAGCTGCCAAGTATCTAATGTGAATCACCCTATGTCTGGACAGAGACCTGCTGCCAACCGCCTTAAATCCAGAGAGAGTTTCTTAAACAAAGTCCAACCTCTTGAATCAGTCTCTAAGGAGTATAGGAGAGTCGCATTGTGGAAAGAAAGACTTGCTATCAACCAAGTAACATCTATTGGTATTGAACCTGGTGAGCATCTTCCACCTTCCACCTCCTCATGGGCTGAATGGCGATGCCTCAACAAATTGAGAACCAGAACTGGCCGATCTAAAGTTTCCTTGCAGAAGTGGGGTTACCTGGAAGCAGATCAAGGCACTAGCTGTAGTTGTGGAACAGCACCACAGACAATGGAACATCTCTTGGTCTACCCACTGTTGGAGCAACAATGCACAAACAAGGACCTTGCGGAATTCAGTGAAGCAGCCAGTGTACCCATCTCTGGCTGGATCATATTTGAGAACCACTGTGTTTGGACACGAAAAGAAGAAGAAGCAGTTATTTATGAACAACATTTAATCTTATACTTATAATAACCTCTAATATTAAAGAAATTGCCTGATTCTAATGCGACTTTGCGAAGGCTTACTTATTCCTTTTATTTAACTAGGCGGCCGTCAATTTTAGCGTTGTTTGGTTATCTTATTTTTGCATTATTGGCGATTGAGTGAGCTTGAGTAGGTCAGATCGAGTAACATAAAATTTTATTGATACCTCACGAATTCTAATCTCATATTCCTTGGGTGTAGTTCCTGATGTAGTCCCTGATGTTTCGAATTGTAGTTCAGATGTTCCTGAAAAAAATAATATTAATCTGAGTAAAAGCTGCAGATAAGTACTAGGGGGAAAAGTGTAACGGTGCGGTTGTAGATTTGCATGGGATCATAATTTAAAACTCTATAGTTTTATAGATTTGAGTATTAATGTAGTTTTCGGTGTAGATTTCAAAAGAATAATCAGAAAACATATAGATTTCATTATTGTAAGTTATCTTAGTTTGAGAGTAGGTGTGGTCCAGTATGAATTGAATGCTGTGGGATCGAGCCCACTGCGGCCAATGTGTTGTGATCTTTGGCAAGGCACTTTATCTCGCTTGCCTCGTCAAACCAAGCGATATTTAGGTAGCTGTTATGGGGGATATTATACAAATAATGAATAATATCTTCAAGGGTTGAAAGATGAATAACATTCAACGAGGCGTTAGCCGAGTTGAATGGTATTCTGAAAGGGAGTCTAACTTTAGACATGGGTTTAAACCTTTTCCCTTCCAACATACTCTAAAAGCGTGCTGTAACGGGTGAGAAAATTCCTTATGGATGGGCCATGAGACATTTTCTCACCCCTTACACTTTCACAGTAGGCCTATTTGAAAGGAAAAAAAAAGGTCCACTCATGTAGGACTAACATTGATTTAAACCCAGGTCTTAAGTTAGACTCCCTTTAAGAATACCAGCCTAAATCTTTCAACGAATGAAAATATTCTTTCCATTGCATGAATGAAAAATATTCATTATTTGTTTTATATAACATCCAGGTAGATCCTTGTCATCAAGCTCAGACTAGCTTGACTACGCTAAGCGACCCTAGACTAGGCTTACTAGGACTAGGCCATGCTATAGCCAAATGGCAAGACCAGGCCCTGGCTGTAGCCAAGGCTAGGCATAAATGTTGACTTATATTTACCTTCTCCTACTACTTGCTATTGTTGTGCCGAAACACCCGGGTGCCGAAATACCCGACTGCCGAAGTTCCCTCCTCTCAGAACTGCCGAAGTACCCGGGCATTCGGCAGAGGAGAAGGGAAGTGGAAAATAACGTACTGTTGATGTGTAGAGCACGTGTTTACCCATTTTTCGTGATTTTATGGACAATTCTATAATGAAACTCATTAAAAATCAGACTTTTGGCATTTAGGAACAATCCTGTATGTAATAGTAGACGTAGATACGATCTTGTAACGCCAAAAGCACTTACATAGACCCCATGAAGAAGAAATCCCACGTTCGTTTACCAAGGTAGCCGAATTCGGAAACAATGTATGGATCCATTGTAAAGGTCCCCTTTATTGATTAGGAGGGCTATTAGGCCGGTTGCAACACGGGTTAGGTTTAGGGTTGGGGTTATAGGGCCTATAGGACCTAGGGTTTTTAGGGTTAGGAATTAGGTTAGGGTTTGGTTATTAGGGTCCGGTGAGTACAAACATTGGGATTAGACCTATGTGATTTTCTACTTGACAAATAGGGGGTTAATACTGAATAATAAATTTAACATGACCCCCTCCATCAGAAAAAAAATAAATCTGCATCAGCAGTAGGCCTAAATCATATGATGTACTTGTTGTGGGATGGGTGTAGGAGATCTATGCAATAGGGCCAATGTAACTTTACAATGGTGGTCACACATCTTTCAATTTCTCCGGCCCCCTCGTAAATAATAAACGGGCCCTAAAATTATTAGTTTAAAGCTAGTCTTAGCCTGTCGTACGAGCTGGGTCCACGAACACCTATTGCGTGTCATCCTGTGTCCGTACAGCCAATTGACATAAGAACTTAGTTACATCCAACAACCGCACGCTGTAATAAGGATCTCTCTGTGCCGAACTACTGGGATAACCCATTGTTTCAGCAAGTAACCCTGCCGTTCGGCAGGGGTAATGACTAGCCCGCATTTTCGGCATGAATAATTGCCGAAAGACCGGGCGTTTCGGCAGATACCCCTGCCGTACGGCAAGGTCATCTGCCGAAAGACCGGGCGTTTCGGCATAGCCCGGTATTTCGGCGCAGCACTATACATGTATAATCCCTGCGTTAAACTCAGTCCGAGGAAAACTCCATGGTCGGAAATTCCAAGTAGAACCTGCCTTAAAACATAACTTTGCCAGCAGGTCGCGCCCCTTTGTTCGCCTCAGGCAACGTTACGCCAGTTCTGAAACTCACTGCAGCACCACAACGCTGATTATAATATTGCATCATAGCCATGCATCACGCATGAGGCGTGCAATATATCGAAACATATGGGACCGAAATGCATGCTGAATGGAACACAAATGCACGGTATGTGACGTAAGCATTCAATATATCATTTATTGAATGACATGTGACCTATAATCCTCCAATCAAATTAACAGGATCTACTTAGGTGTATAATACAATCTAAGTGCTGATAGAATTGTGCGCTTGGCTAGCTAGCTGCCAGCCCAGGTGGAGCGAAATGATTACGACGATTACCTGATGGCAGCGTAATAATAACAGGTAATGCTTTGGATCCTTTGGAAAAGGCATTATACGTAGTCATTATTATTATTATTATTATTATATATTATTATAGTCTTCAAAAATGCATTTTCACTAAATCGGTCAGTATTTCGAATGTCATAAGTCTAAATGTGAACACAATTTTATTCTTCAACGTTTGATGGTTTTTATTTTTTTTAAATTTGGTAGCGATATAGACATTATTCGACCCCCCCAAAATGTCAAACATTAAGCCCAACTTTCAACTCTTTCTGATAAAATAGGTCGTTGATGAATATCTCTGGAAAGTTTGACATAATCTCATCTTTTTGTGCCGCATGTTATGTTGAGCCTTGGGCAAACATGGACAGATTAGGACAACAAAATCAGCATTGCGGTTGAGAATCTTCTTTCTTTTGCAGGAGTGCCTACTTTTATTCTTTTAATAATAGGGTTTCCTCTTAAAGCAAAATACGCTGACATTATCTTCTGTTATCTTACCATTTATGAATGACGGACACTCTCCCCGCAACTCAGTGATGGCAAATATTGGTACTACAAAGGAAAATGCGCCACCTTGAATTATCGGAAGTCTACAGAAATATCAAAACGAATTACTCAAGCTGCAATATAAAAATCAATTTCAATTTTCTTACACGACAATCAATTTATGGAGTACGAACCGATTTAGAAGTAAAAACTGACTTTGAAAGATTTAATGTTTTGTATATTTTGATTGCCGGTTAAACCAAAATGCCATGGCCGTGTGCCTTATCGTTTACAATAATGGCCGTTAACATCGCCTCTTCTTGATTTAGGAAAATGTATCGGCCACCATTTGTGACTGCCATTTCCTACCTTACACCAAAGGTAGTCTGCAACAAGGTTACAAGACCATAGACGAAAAAGGACGTCGCCAGTAAACGGCTTATTGCTACTGGGTTCTCCTCCATACACAAACGCTGCGCCACAAGAAGTGACAATGAGATTACGCCGCCAAACATTGTCAAGAAGTGCTATATATGGTAAAAAGTTTGACAATATCAATAATATATAATAAAAAATGTAATTTCCCACGAAGTTGTTAATGAGTGCATATAAAAAGGTCTCCAAAGGTACAAAACAGACGAGTAATAATAATAATGAGTAGAAACATGAGCGTAAGGCAGAATTGCATTGTTTGTGTATTTTAATACAGAGCGTGCTATGGTGGTGGTGGTGGTGTGGTGGTGGTGGTGGTGATGGTGATGGTGGTGGTGGTGATAATGATGATGATGCTGCTGCTGCTGCTGATGATGATGATGTTGACGATGACGATGATGAGGCATCTGCGATGCAAATTGCGCTCTATAAGCGTTGGTTTATAAGCTTATGTGTGTGTTAAGGGGAAATTGGCTATTGTTATGCACTAGTTAGGGCGAAATTTCGTTTCCCCTTAACGTTATCCTTTGCGCTTTATTCCGTCAAAGGATATGAATATTAATTGATGCAAATTAAAGATAATCCACTAGAATAACAAAGGATATGAATATTAATTACTCTAAATAATAATAAGACCTCATTATAACCTTATGAATAATTACAATTTCCCCCTAAGTATCATTTTAAAGTAATTATTATTATGATTATTATATAATAATAATAATAAATTAGATCATTAGCTGGTCCAGCTGGATCCTGGCCGTTAAATTTGGGAAAATATTGTTGAGCAAAAGTGATATACTAAAGCCACAATTTAATTCTCTGGCCTTTTGACAATGACGTGAGTCAACAGGTTCCCATATTAGCACACATCTCACACCAAACTAAACTCTTGTTGCTAATACAATATCGATATTTTTCAAATACAGACTTATTTCGAACTCTAATCATTCTAAACACCGAAGTAACCAAAATTTTTTTTCTAGGACTGCGCCCGGAGCGGAAATCGAACCCACGATCTTCCGGTCACTAGATGGTACGCCCTATCCACAAGCTACCGCTTTGTGTGCGATACAGCTAATCAAGTGTTGACATGTTATCCATATATTGCAAAATATTACTGCATATTAATGAAGTATGCTATTGAAAATCGTCATTACCTGTATTCCCAGCACACACTGTGAGCTGAGAGGTGGCACTCGTCTATCGTGTATACAACAGTGCCTGTGAATCCTGACTGATTCTTTAAACAACGCCATTAGTCTGATCCACAGTTTCCTCTGCCTTGTAACACTTCTCATCGCCTTGTGCTAGAATTTTAAGATTCAATGCTTCTGAGTCTGTTCTTGGCACTTCTTTGTAATCAGAACTCACTTCATTTTTTAATGCAGAAGCCATTTGTCTACAATGCAATAACCAGATTGAGAAGAAGATTTAGACACGAGTGTTCAATACTCCACGTTTCAGAGTTATTGCTGTGGTGGCATATAACCCCGGTGACCTCGCCTTGGCTAGCTTTGACATGCTACCAATTCAACCATTGCGTATCATGACGGATAACTGTGGTTAAATTTTCATAAGATAATTTTACCTGAATTGGCAAAAAGGCTAAAAAATGAAGAAACCACCAGTTGTGAAAGTCTATAATACTTTTCCCGGTTTTTTTTGGTTTCTTCCTATTGTTTACTTTAGGTGGGGGTGTGTGGTGGTCATACCTACGCATCCCGACTTGGTTAAGGATATATTGTCTCATCAACCTTACTTTCGTAGGAATGAATTAAGTGTCCAAAGACCACGTCTACACTTCCATAACGTCGGAGCAATGTTTATCCAGCCTTGTACTGCCAAGTTTGCGTGTCTACGTCACCGCCCCGACGTTGCAGCCATTAAGACCATTGGCGACATTGGCCCAACATAGTCTTGCTATCTGGTATGAATCAATTACGTGTTGTAGAAAATGTACGTCCAAAATTTGTTGATTTTACACATTTTCAACCTTATTCGATTACACCCAAATGGTTAGAATACTAAGTTTAGGAAAACACCCCATATACTTGTCTCTTATTTGGCAAAACATAATCAATACAACCCATTTACAGTTAGCTTTTGCACAAGTTAAAGAAGGTTACCACCAAGACATGATTAACGTCGGGGTATCCATTTGCAGTTTGCTAAACATTCGTAACACGATGTTACAATAGACCGTGACAAGGGCAAATTAGTGATTTTAAACATGTTAAATTTAAATTGTGACAGAATTTATGATATGATATAACTGTAATTTTAGCATGTTGTAACCAAACAATTATTATTTATATGTCATACTCGAAGTGTATGCCAGATAAACAATTTGCTATCATGCCATTCGTTAAAATAACATGCTTTGTCGCGTGAGTTGGCCAAGTTCACCAGGTCACGCTCTAAATCCTGTTATTTTAACGAACGGCATGTAGCTCATTATCTCTAACATTGATTATCGTTGAGAGAAGTACTTGATTGAGAGGCACACAATTCAACCGGAAGCAAAATATTTAACTGCGTAAAATATTGAAAACAGGGTCAAATGGCTAATCTATATGTATCGTCAGACAGACCGTGATGAAAGATGAAAAAAGATGAAGACTCCCAATATCGAATGCAGAATATAACTTCATCGTCTTTTATTTAACACCCTCCCACAAATAGTAACTTTGTAGTTAAACGAGACGTCACTCTCTATTTGGTTTGGTTTGTTGATAAAAAAGGAAGATAGGAAAACGTTGTAGTTATAAGGATGCATAACAAGTGCATTATTAATCTATTTTATATTGGTCTATCATCATCTAAGGGAGCTGTCATTATTTACGCCGGGGAGGTGAAGGATTTTAACTTAGGCTTCCTTTCAAAAATTATATACCCCTGATTTAAAAGTTCATGCCTAGAGCGGTGTTTAGAATATCATAACTATCTGATAGCCTGAAGAATCTTTAACTATCATTATTTTGCTATAGCGCCGCTATTTTTTGTCTGAAGACCAAACTCCAGCACCTTAGTGTCAATATAGCGCGTTTGTTTCGCATTTGTTTTATTGATATAGCCGAAAAGCCCTCTATAGTCTAGGACCTTCTAGTTTAGCGTGGCTCGTCGTAGTCATGGTAGTTGTCGGCTTGAAAATACGCTTCGATGATTTGGAAATGAAATTTTAGGTGAATTTGTCCAAATCGAACTTTAATTGGTTGTCGTGTTTCTGAAAGACAATCTGCCCATAATAATAAAAAACAGTAGCGGCTAAGACAAATAATCTAATAGCTATTAATTCATTAGCTCGTGACATATGTTTTCGTAAGAGTAACATTTACATCCATTGGGTTTGTATCATTAAAATACCACTCAGCACAAACGGTATAGGTTTTAGATATCTCTGTCGGATTTCATTATTCTCTGCCTTGTGAAAAGGCTTGCAGTACATACTTTTACTCATAACATAAGTATAATGGGCAAAATTCATTGCCAATTTCTTTTACTTGTAATATGATATGTTCGTTCGAATTCGTTTGATATTTAATTAAGATATTCTAGAGGAAAGAGCTGTTTTTTTCTGTTTTTGACAATTATATAAAATAATAATTCCGCAAATTCCGTTACCTCAAATTCTGAAACTATCGCAACGTAAAAACCACTGAAAATAACTATAACTTGAACTTACTAGAACTTGAACCTAGATCATTTACGTGGTTAAGTCAGACTGATAAATGGGCCGCTAGAGAACGAAAGCTGTTGACGACTTGCATGCGATTTTATACATTTATCGCACTATCTTAAATATCTGTGTTCACTCTATATTATAGTCGCTAGGGTGATTAAAGCAAGCACTACTCTTCCTAGAGACAGGGGGCCATAGGGTGAAGACCACTGACCCTTGAAGCCATGGTCCTGAGGACCAATCAGTTGAAGCTTGGTCCCCACAGCCTCCGACCCTAGATGCCACAGTCCCCCGAACTATAGCTACAGACGCAAACCTTTCAGATCATGGCCTTCATGCGCAAGGGGGGGGGCACGCGGTTTGCAAGTCAGGTGAAAGTTCCATACGACGAATCACGCTATTATTAAAGCCTACATTTAGGTCAGCACTTGCTTTAAATGTTTATTCACCGTCCATTTGGGAATTGTTCTTGTGCCTCCCCACTAAAAAGATCCTGCGCACGTTACTTGCTTTCAATATGCGTGTACTGTGTGTAAAACACTATAACTGCAATAAAAAAGTGACACTTGTGTCTCACATGTTCCGGTTGTATTCAGTATGTGACCAAGCAGTAAGTGATATAATATATTGAACGTACAAGTTACATGTCTTTTGAAATCGGTCCACTATTGATGACCTTTGGAATCAGAGGAATACCCTGAATGAAATGGGTCAAATTCTCATAATTGGGTAAATAATCAGACAGTATTCTTTACTAGCACTAGCAGTTCATTACTTCGCCTAGCTCTAGCTAAAACGTTGTGTCCTATAGTACGTCAGCAACTTTGAAAAAGGGCTCTAGTTTTCGAGTTACGGTAGGTGGTCGAGTAGAAAAATGCCAATGGTACCAGGTGTTAGGGACATATGTGTGGATCATCACCTGGGTGGATGTAGAAATCAGAAGTGGTGCAATTATTTTTTATGGGCCAAAAAAGGTCAAAATTGACCAAAATTAGGTAAAAATCATAGAATGGCGATTTATTTATTCCGACTTCATATTGAAATGTATTACTAATAAAATTCCTCCACTATATAGCTGTAGATTCAAGAAAAATTTGAATGTTGGAATCTGGGGTTAATTTTGACCCCAGAAAGGGCCAAAAAAGGTCAAAATTGACCCAAATTAGGTAAAAATCATAGAATGGTGATTTATTTATATCAACTTCATATTGAAATGTATTACTAATAAAATTCCCCCACTATATAGCTGTAGATTCAAGAAAAATTGGAATGTTGGAATCTGGGGTTATTTTTGACCCCAGAAAAGGCCCAAAAGGAGTCAAAGTTGACCCAAATATGGTAAAAGTCATAGAATGGTGATGTATTTATTCCATCTTAATTTTGAAATGTAACAGTTAATTTGCCCCACTATATAGCTGTAGATTGAAGAATTTGAATGTTGGAATCTGGGGTTATTTTTGACCCCAGAAAGGGCCAAAAAGGTCAAAATTGACCCAAATTAGGTAAAATATCATATGGGTGATTTATTTATATCAACTCAACTTCATTTGAAATGTATTACTAATAAAATTCCTCCCCCCTATATAGCTGTAGATTCAAGAAATTGGAATGTTGGAATCTGGGGTTATTTGTTGAACCCTCATAAAGGCCCAAGAGGAGTCCCCCCCCCCCCCCCCCCAAGTTGACCCCAATATGGTAAAAGTCAGAGATGGGGATGTAAGTGTAATTCCATCTTAATTTTGAAATGTAACAGTTTTTAAGTTTGCCCCACTATAAGCTTGTAATTGAAGAATTTGAATGTTGGAATCTGGGGTTATTTTGACACCCCTAAGGGCCAAAAAGAGGTACAAATTGACCACAATTAGGTAAAAATCATAGAATGGGTGATTATTTATTTTGACTTCATATTGAAATGTACTATTTAATTTCCCCCACTATATAGCTGTAAATTCAAGAAGAAGTTGAATGTTGGAATCTGGGGTCTAAAAGGGGTAAAAATTGACACAAATATGGTAAAAATCATAAAATGGTGCTGTATTTATTCCATCTTAATTTTAAAATTATAATAATATACAGTTTATTTGCCCATAGCTGTAGATTGAAGAATTTGAAATGGCCAAAAGGTAAAATGACTTAAAATGGGTAAAAACAAGGAAAATTGTACTTGGTATGCATACTCTCTTAATTCCTTAGACTTATTTTAAGTCTAACGAGACTGGAATTAGTGACAAAACCTTTTTTGGACTTAAAAAATTTAAATCCGTGAAAAGGCTTAAATAAGTCCTTTTGATTTGAAAATAAACCTTTAAATGAGTTAAAAAATGTTTTAAATCATTTAAAGATTTATATTTGAATCTAAAGGAATTGTTTTTAAATCCCAAAAGGTTTTGTCACTAATTCCAGTCACCTTAGACTTAAAAATAAATCTAAGGAATTAAGAGAGTATGTTTCAATATTAAGGCAGGAATTTCAATAATCATTGTTGCCAATTTAAAACCTTTATTCACTTTTATCAGTAGTGACATCCAAAATTGAAAACTTTGGATAATAATGGTCAAATTACACCTAATTTGGTCAAAATATATTAACCGATTAATGCATGGTTTACATATCTGCAGTCTTGCTCTGTTAAAATTGGTAATAATGCACAATATCAGGCTTGTAACCAGGGGAGGGGCGGTGGGGGCTGACGCTCCCATTCCAAAAAGTCTCATGACCTCTAAAAGGCCAAAAATAGATTTTGCGAGCGAAAATATTATACCAGGCAACTCATGCCAATTGAAAATATCTCCTGGAAAAAACATCCTACCGAATATCGGATCTATGGTGAAATACCTCCTATTACCACAATTGTCAAGTCAAGGACCAGATTATATCAGACCGTTATTCTGTGGAGTCTTCCATTTCCAAGTAGAGGTAGCAGATCGCTAACCTACTCTGATATGCTATGCAGCAGAGACACCAGCTTTACTTTGAAGTGGGAGCAGCAAATACATGATAAAGACGTTTTGCAAAGACTTACGCCACGGATTTCGACAAAAGTCAAAAGATGATGATGATATTGTCCACCTTTGCCAACATGGCAATCGTTTCGTCAATTGATGCAAATCTATGTGGTTGCCAGCTGACAAAATGTCCAGTTGCTTCTCAAAAGATTAACTTCCAGAGTATAATTGCACAATTGATAGCTTTTAATTGCACACTCTTTTGGGGTCTATTTTGACCTCTTTTTGGCCCTTTCAGGTAATTTTTGGAGTCCAATTGATTAAAGATCCACTCTCTAAGGCAAGTAAAAAAAAACCAATTGATCGTCCCGCCGCTCCGATTTTGGACGCTGCAGCTATTTTTTGTTAAAAAAAATTTCTTATTTTTAAAAAACAACACCACCAAAAAGGAAAGCTAAAAGGGGGGAAATGCGTGAGTTAACGACAAATATCGGAGCACTATGAACTCTCATACCTATTTAAAGAGTATCCTTCATTTTTGTTGAGCAATTTCTCAACTTCTCATACTACAATTCCACAACGGCAAAACGCAATCTTCAAATATAAAATAAGTATTCAAAATATCACTCTTAAAATCATTTGAAAAAAATAATAAAATACAAATAACTAAGGCGCCCCCACAACTTTTTCAAAGTCTGGCCGATCACTGTTTTATTTTTTTTACTTGGCCTTAAATCCCTCGGTCCCCGGGATCAGCAATTTTTACCGATGATCAGATATAATCTTGTTGTCTGTGGAAAGGTATTATTTGTCTCATTTACTCTTGAAATCGACCCTCTTATTGAAATTTGTCAAATTTCCCGTGTCCGTTTATTTTTGACACTTGTTTTGTGTCAGAGTTGACCAATTTATTGGTCGTTATGATGTGGAAAAGTGTGAAACTTCTTTTCCGACGCGGAAAATAAATCGAAATCTTACAAATTTTCCGATCAATCAAACCGCAATCGATGGATTGGTTGTCCACTGTTATTCGCAAATCTTGCGAGCGTGTATTGGCCACCAGACTGTATATACTTGAATTCATGGTGATCTAGATCGCGACACCACGGATCATATGGTTTGACAGGAAAAACTTTTGGCACTTTTAGTGCAGGCAAGCCTGCAGTCTGTAATGGCCTCATTTTTTATACACAATAACATTATACTGTTTCCCGTCACTGGTTTGGCTATCACTAGTTTCATGACGAAAATTAAACACACTTCCCAAATTTGCATGTGTATATTTTCTTTTTGGTGCAAATTTCCCGATTGATTTTGAACCTCCCAAATGTGTTAAAATGTGACATAAAATCTATGCAATTTTGACACTGAATTATTCAGTTTGATACTGATGGTTGTTTATTCCGATTCTTTTTTTAACACACAAAATTTTTTTCTTTTGATTCGGAATTTTGATGATTTCTAACTTTCTGTGTCATTTCATTTGACACTTTTTCCGTGTCGTTTTTGACCAATATTTGGTGGTTTCCCGCGAACTAATATTTTCCGTGTCAAATTTGACACTTAGTTGTGTCAAATTTAAGCCATCTAGATAAGAGAGTATGACTTAAAATATTCTTACTTAGCTATTATTAATATAACTTAGATAGAATTTATTATTTATCGTATTCTAGGAGGCTTCATAAATCACGTTTTCAGCCCTCATATCAAAACTGGATGAAATGATACGGAAGATATTTACAGATGGGTTGGAGTCAGCGATTCAACAAGATAAAAATATTAACTGGGGTGTATCTTTGACCCAAAATGTCAAAATTTAGTTTATGATCTACACCAATATATTAATAGAACTGAGGTTTCAATTTAGAAGTCTTAAAATGAATATAAGTGGAAATGATTAACCTTGCATTTTTAGTTTTGCTGACTCATATTTTGGGTCATTTTTGACCTTTTTTTTGCCTTTTCTGGGATCCTTTTGGACCCAATAGATTCCTCTTTCAAATTCTTCTGATCTACTTGTTATAGAGTGGAGAAATGAAATATTACTGCATTGATCAAATAAGTTGGAATAAGTACATAGCCATTCTATGATCTTCTAACCTTATTTGAGTCATTTTAAGCCCTTTTCACCTTTTCTGTAGTGCAAATTTGACCCAGATTCCAACATTCCTATTCTTCTTGAATCTTCTGCTTTAGAGACGTTGGGAAATGAATACTAGTTTAAGATGGGATAAATACATCAACCGTAGCTATGATTTTACCTCTTTGGGTCATTTTTACCCCCTTTGGGCCCTTTCTCTGGGTCAAAAAATATACCCCAGATTCAACATTCAAATTCCTTCTTGATTGAACAGCTATACAGTGGGGATAATTAAATACTATTACATTAATATGAAATTGGAATCACCATTCTATGATTTTTTACCTTATTATGGTTCATTTTGACCCCCTTTGTCCTTTCTGGGGTCAAAAATAACCCCAGATTCCAACTTCAAATTCTGCTTGAATCTACAGCTATTACAGTGGGGATAATTAAATACTATTACATTAATATGAAATTGGAATCACCATTCTATGATTTTTTACCTAATTTGGGTCAATTTTTACCCCCTTTGGGCCCTTTCTGGGGTCAAAAATAACCCCAGATTCCAACATTCAAATTCCTTCTTGAATCTACAGCTATATAGTGGGGAAAATTAAATACTATTACATTAATATGAAATTGGAATCAAAATTCTATGATTTTTTACCTAATTTGGGTCAATTTTGACCTATTTTGGCCCATAAAAAAATATTGCACCACTTCTGATTTCTACATCCACCCAGGCGATGATCCCCACGTATGTGCCTAACATGTGCTAGCAATGAATTTTTTCTACTCTTCCACCTACCCCTTGATGCCCAAAACTGGTCCGGGCTGACGTACTATAATAAAAATAACGAAATTAAGAAAAGGCTTAACTGAGATATAACCATATTCATCATATCCATTCTTTATCTTTAAATAGTTAATTTCATACTTTATTGCACTTCGAATAATTGCTACTGTCCAGTAAGCACGCCCATTGACCTGATAATACTTCGGCCGTTGGCATGTAACCATCTATATTAAAGGGCCACAATGGCATACAAATATTCAGACATAATGAAATAGACCCTTACTGAAATCATTTCCACAAATTTGAAAACAATTTGGGTGTTTACATTCAGTAAAAAACAGTAAAAACAGCAAGAGGTGGTGGCAGTCGGTGGCAATTCCTGCCACGGAAAATCAATGTGTTGACATTCATGCCAGAATTTACAGTGTATCTAGCAGTTTTGTGACACAAGTCAAAAGCATTCAGACCAAGAATCTGACATGTATTAAGACTGAATTGTATTAAGATATTGATCTGACAAGTAAATGATGGATTAGCCGGGATTAGCACATATACAATAGCAATGGTCTGTAAGCTGATGACTGCATGCTTTTCAAATTTGATAAAATGCTGGCAGTAATGTCAGCATCCTTGGTTGAGAAGTAAAGCTTACAAAGAAAATAATATTAGTCCCTTTTCCCTTTTTACAAAATATAAACACCCAAATCATTTTTAAATTTGTGGAAGTGATTTCAGTAAGGGTCTATTTCATTATGTCTGAATATTGTTTATGCCATTGTGGGCCTTTAAGTATCATAATTTTTTTTTGTATATTTTAACTTCCAAAAACTTCCAATGATACATTATAGCATTGTTAACAACAAATTAACAGAAGTTTGAGCATAACTTCGTCTAGATTTTCTGACGTTCCGAGGATAATAAGTCGTTGTTGTTGGCAAATGCTCAATCAATACATCGATTTTATCAATATACCCAGGCCCGTAACCAGCGGTGGGGGAGGACGCCCCCCCCCCATTTAAAAAACAAAACCCTTAAAAAGAGGTTTAAAACGGCCAAAAATTTCGAGCGGAGCAAGCAAAATTTAGGGTTTTATGCTTTTTGTGGAAAGACGATAAAAAGTCCCAGAAAGTCCCACTTTTGCGACCCCCCCCCCCCCATCCCGCAATTTTTGGGAAACACACCTTTTTAAAAAAAAATCACCCCAAGAAAATCCTGGTTACGGGCCTGAATATACCTACAACATTGGGGAAACAAACACGATTTTAAACCTCTTTGACTAATTTCCCATAGTCTATTTAGCAGATTTATATTTCAGAAATTATTTGTTTAAACAAAAGTAAAATGACGCACGGACTTTGTAATGAGAAAGAAAATATTAACATATCATAGGAGAATCTCAATTATGATACATCCACGTTACGGGAATACAGGTTTTATAGACAAATCACACCTTGTATTTGTGATTGTACACGTAGTTAAACAAAACTAACAACATATTAGTTATAGGCCAATGGGCATGTAGGTACCAGTCTTAGACAAGATTCGAGAGTAATAGAGTGGTCGTGGGATTTTATAGTTATGGCGTCGGAACACAATTTGGTAAGTATGATGATTTCGCTAATTAAAATTTGTGTACATATAGGTAAAAGGCTAGAACAGATTTGCTTAGAAAAAGTTTTGCTGATGGAAGTAGGAATGAATATCTTGATCATAATAAATATCCCTGACCTACATTGATATGCAGTGCGATATTTAGGTGTCGTGCCTCGTTACAATGGTAATAACTATGATGTACGTTCATGTTAGCATCAGTATCTCTATTTTATTTTATCAAAAAGAAAATTACTTTGCCCTTTTTGTATAGATTTCTTGAGGTGTTTTCGATTGTTCTTGTTTTTTTATTTGCTTGTACAAGTTGCGCTCTATGATTGCCAGAGGTACGTTCAAACTGAACGGTTTAAATTGCTATACTGTTATAGGGTAGTGATGGTAGCGATTTTTAGACCCGTATAGGTAGGCACATGGTTTATCTGACCCACTGGTAAGGGCCCCAGAAAATCAAACATCAAGTTCTAGCATTTATCAGCCCATGGTCCATTCATGTTGTTATCCAGTGTTGTTAACCAATTTTTACTCAACTTGTGTGATATACATATGAACTGGTTTATGATTATCATGCATTGTACCTATATCATCATACTGACTGCGCCATCGTCAGGGCGGCAGAATTCAAGGTATTCTCATTTTCCGTGACAGGTTTCTCGACCCTCTAGCCCAATGTTAGAGGCACATTCGGAGAATCCACCTTCAGAGATTATGTCCTCAATGGCTGGTCTATAGAGGGTAAGGTCGAAGTTAACCCATAAGGGAAGTTGCTCCCGGAATTACTTCCACTGTATTTTGTAATCTCCCCTACCTCTAATTGTATCTGCTTGAAAAATATTCATGATGACGTCTATAATGCAACACCATGATTTCAATGGCATCAGAAAACGCATAGTTTTACGTTTTGAATGATCAATTCCTACCACTTTTCAAGCACATAACAATTTCAATAACAAAAGATATAACATTTGCATTATCAATTAATACCACACTGAAAGATAATTAACATTTGCATTATCAATTAATACCACACTGATAAAAATACGCATTGAACTCAAACTCAGAATGGTTTGAAATACAAGTTTGACCATGAACACGATGGTAGAAATGTCGGCAACAATGCCACATCATTTTTATTTATTAGAGTTTTCCAGCGGTAGAAAGTTACAGTAACTACATAAGTACTGTGTCTGTTTGGACAAAATCGAATAAAATGTGAATAGCATTTTTTTTATTTCAAATTGTAGCTAAAAATTATCTCATCTCGTTTGTCATATATCCAGCTATTATTTTCGTTATTTGAAAATATAAATTAAACTTGTCTTTTTTTCTGTGACAGTTGGAGCTAGTGGTAGCTTAATAATTACATGCCGTGGTGTTATTAATACAAGTTGTAATTCAAATACTTGGTATGAGATAAAGCTTGCTCGGTGTGATGGATTGGTGATCCTTGATTCCTTTCACTCTGCAAAAAAAAAGTATCAAATACTACCTCCAACAAAAAACAGAGTCAAAATACAACTTCACTCAACTGATGATATGATTATGTTAGAGTATCAAAAGCATACGATTGATATAGCAAGGTATAGCGTTTGTTAAAAGTCCAATTATATCGGTCAAATGCTCCCTAGCCCCGATGAAACTAATTAAGAATATCATAGTGCAATTCCTAAATTCCTATGGAACTTTAACCGTAACAATAAACTTCAGTCAAAATACTTTTTTGGTAAGATATGAATTTGGTAGTGTTAAACTGCTCACGAGTCCCCCATTGAATGCTTTAAAAGTTTTCTGGGATAAAAGAGTGCGAGTGGTGAACAGAAATAATACACGTTCCATATTTTAACAGCGCTAACAATGTGATTTATACTAATTGTAAAGAACGGTTTCATTTTTGTCAAATGTGATATAAAAAACAATTTTGGCACGATGTTTTTTGAATACTTATACTTCCCAATTTTTAATTGCGATCTTAATTTAGATGATAATTGCATCGCAAGGAATTATTTATGGTGGAACGATAACATTAAAATGGGAAATAAATCCGTTAATTACAGACATTGGAAGAATAAAGGTATTTATTTTCTGAATGACTTGTTAAATGTGGATGGTAAAATTATATCATTTGATCAATTTCATACAGCTTACAATTTTAACACAAAAAATAATTTTTTTTTAGGGATGGTAAATTGCGTAAAAAGTAATTGGAAATGTATTGGTAAAAATAGCAAGCCTTTCATAGCAAGCTTTGAAATTATATTTAGAAGTTTCGTGTCCTTTTGACGCCTTCATTGAGGAATGTTATAATGTCAAATTTGAAAAGTATCGTCCTCTTGTGACTTATTCACTATCACTATTCAGATTTGATTGCAAAAACCCTCGTCTCCGGATTGGGTCACTTGGTCATGTGCACTATTGCTTCCGTCGTGATCTGATAGAGTACGTTCAATCAGCCCCATTATTGGTACCAATATTATATGGAGAACCCGATATAGTCTAGCAGATTACATGGGTTCCCATGCACCCCCTTTGAAACTAAATTCTAACATGAATTTTAACATCTCTAAGACATCTCCTTGAAGAATACTGATGTTACCAAAATCAAAAATTGTCCCACGGGTTCCGTTTGGCGCCATCTTGGATCTAAAGAGATCAGTCATATAAAGTGGTTCGATTGAGTTGAAAAGTATCTCCACTGATTCGTCTCATCATAACGAATCAGAAAATATATACTTTGGTGTGCACATTTGTGATTTTAAGTTACAGAGATATGGGTGAAAATGTGATAAAGGTTGTTGAATTTTTGATTGATCTTTGTACAGAGGGTCAAACTTTCAAATGCTTGCTTAAGAAAGTAGGGGGGGTAACAAGATCAAGCCCCATTGAAAGCAATGGACGTTAACCTTCTGTGCCCCCTACATCGGAAACTAAGCATTTAAGACAGTCAAAACTATTCCTTATTTTAATCCTATGAACTCCACCAATAATTTGCAATATTTTTTATCCAAATTGGAGCAACTTTACAATTGACCCCTGTACAACTGAAATTGACCCTTATTATTGATTTTTGCTGTTTTTAGCCTATAACTCTGAACTTTAGGCTGTACATATTACAAACTATACCTTTTCTGAATCCTTATGGTTAGACACATAACATGGTGTGCTTTTCAACATGATTGGATCAATTTACAAATTTGACCCCTGTACAAACTTTGTTTTGGCCCTCTCTCCTTAAGGCACCACTTGCGGCACTTAAGAATCACGTTTCAGGGGTTCCTGTCAGTCTGTCAACATATTTAATCACTCAAACCTTTTGTACTTGAGATGTGTTACAAATGTGTGCTAGCTCCAGGGCTACTATATTATAAACCAAAATGAAAAAATCATAACTCGTAGAAACTGTACGTTTCCAGATTGCTCATGTTCATGCAAACAATTAGACACCAATTGTGTCAAGATTGAAGCATTTTGAAAATTTGGCCCTATATATACAATGACCAATCAAAAGTTCAATGACCTTTATCGCAATTTCACCCATATCTCTCTAACGGAACATTGCAGATGATATGCCAAACTATATACTTTCTGATTCCTTATTATTAGACGAATCATTTGAGTTTTTTTCAACTAAAGTCAACCACTTTGTATGATGAATTCCTCTTAATCCAAGATGGCTGCCAACCGGACCTCTTGGGACAATATTTGATTTTGGTAACATCAGAATTCTTGAAGAAGATGGCATACTTGTGCTAAAAATCATGTTAGAATTTAGTTTTAAGGGGGAGGGGGTGCATGGGAACCCATATAATCTGCTTGACTATAGACTTATCAACAATCTTTAAGTTTGTTTTCCCCGTCACCTTTCATCGGGTTGTATTATTCAATTCGCCGTAGAAGTGTCACGTAATAGGATCCGTTGCCCCAGCAATCTGTCCAAACAAATCGTTCGTCTCCTTATAAGGATTAGAAAAAGTATATATTTGTATAGGCTCCAACCTTTAGTTAGTGACAGATTTTTTGAGGATACCAATTTCTCCAAATTGCACTGGATCGGTCGTAGACCACCTATACCGAGACCCGTTTCGAAAGTTTATTGGACAAAGAAGTACAGAAGAAAACAGCAAAACGGTGAAAGGGAGGAGCAGATGAGTATTGGTTTTGACTTACCTGCCTTCCATCGTAATCCGTTGAATATCTGTCGTGCCACGACAGAAAGTTACTAATCACTCATCTTCTTCATAAAGACGTCGTATTCGGGTAATTCACTTCAGGAGTGATTTAATACATTGGAAGCCTTCCAAATATGCAAAAAACCAGGGTTCGAAAAAAATTGGGGGCGCTTTCTTTCTTTCTGGAAATCTCATTTAAAGGTGCAACGACAGATTTCAAATAACAGGTATGCCTAAAATGTGAAAATTCTGATTTTTGCACTGTTTAAAAGCTTGCTATCCAAAACACCCCATCTGAAAGATTAACTGAGAACTGAGTCCTTTGGTACAAAAATGAAATTCTAAAAAAAATTTCCTATAGGAGCAACTAGGAAAATTCATAGCAATGCTTCTATTGAAATATAAGCATAAACAATCACCTTTTTGTTTTCATTTTAAGTTATTTCGGTAGCCAAGTAAAAGGTATGGAATCTAATGAGTGTCCAATGGATATGAAACACTACTATCACATAAAATATTGATGGCTTGAAATCTCTCTCGCACCTTTAAAGCCCATAATGGTTTTTCAGGTCATTTTGGGCAAGGTGCTCTGATGTTGTTGAAAGTGCTGTCAACTGATTCCTCTTGTCATACTAACGCAGAAAATTCATTTTAACTGATTTTGGTGATAGCACCATTTGCAACACCCAAGGAAAGTCTTGGTGACCCCATAGACCATGTAGACCCAATAGATACATTTTGCCACATGAAATTATCCAACCAAATGCTACACGTTTGTAAAAGAGTACATATTTTGACCCTATGAGGCAATACGAACAACTATGTCACCAGTGTTCAAACAAAGCGAATCAATCGGGTAAATTTAGGATGACCTTGAACTGTTATAGGCCTATAGCCGCTTTAATTGCACGGTTGGAAGCTGGCAAATATTATATTCTTCTAATAATTATAATAAGACGAACACGTTAGTGTACTGTGTACATTAAACCCCAATTGACTCAATTTTCAAATTCCCCTGTACTAACATTTGCATTAACTTGAAGGGGTAACAGTCTGAAAATTTGAACCCCCCATCTTCTGACAATCTGGTCTCTATTGAATCCCAAAACAAGAAAATCAATTTTAGCACACAATCCGTGGCAAAACAACATTTCTAAAACTGTTCAGAACCACCATGCCCGATGGACTTTGGACCACATTACAAGACAAAAATTACACACTTAACTTCATTGTCCTTAAAGCTGGCACATTTCACAAATATGAAATTTCTCAATTTTGCTCTCAACTGATAGTCTAGGCCATTGGAAGACAGAGATCTATTTTTTACCCATAAAATAACATACCCCCGCAAAACAGATAGGGACATTGCTATGAGGATAACGACATCCAGGCTAATTTGTAGGCCCAACTTTTTAAGTTTTTCCATAACTTTAATCAACAAATGTGATAGTACATGAATATTTTTGACGCGTACTCACTGATATTAAAATCCAAAACGGTTTAACCGGTCAAACAAGTGTGCATGAGCGCGAGAAACATGCATACGGAAGTTCGTGTTCTTGTGTTAAACGCCGCTTTCGTCGTCTGCTCAATTTAACGTCGCGGCGCGTTAAATTATAAATCGTTCTGTTTTTCCCATAAGGAAGCTGATTGGTCTTATCATTTCGGGTGAGGGCTTTTTGTATATAAAAGCTTTACCATCATGCAAAAATATCGATTTTGAAACATCTTGAGGGCGCACTATTTTTTCAAATTTGCCAGTGTCTCTCTAATACTGAACCCAGCATTCAACAAACCCTATCTAGAAAAGACAACACTTAAGTTTTTTTTGACTAACCGGAATGGTTCATATAAGTTTAATTTTCAGATAAGTGTTATTAGCATTTGTCATTTCAGCAGTCATTACATTATATATGATATATATATATATACATATCTATCTATATATATATTCATTATATATGTCTATATCTATATGACATCTTTACAAGATATTTAAGAAAAATAATTACAAAACATCTTTAATGAATAGCATGTACAGAGTATTGTAATTGCATGACCTCAAATGCAGGAGATGCCATAATAAGTCCTGAGGACTTTGAGCATGACTCCACCATACAGAGAATAATATTTTTAAAATTTAATTGTTGGATAGGATGGATAGGACGGGACGAGACGGGACAGGACAGGACAAGACAAACACATAGGGAAAGACAAGACGAGAACATTGTCCAGATTGTTTTAACAAGATCAGAGGCAAGGGAACATGAATCCATTGTGAGCCAGTCATGGATAGATGAATGATATGACAAGGAAGAGGTATTGGGGGTAATTTGCAGTTCGAGTAATAAATACCATGATTTTTACAGAGATACAATCAAAACCATTTCTTAATACGACCTAATTTGAATAATTTATTATCAGTTTCATTTTTTAGGTTTAGTTTTTAAAAGCATTAATGGTTTTCGAGTTTATGATGGTTACTTAATGGCATTCAAATTTTAGGACCTGAAAATTTACTGAATAATTAATTAGGTTTTAGTGAGGGTTTTGTTGTATTGTATTTGTTCGCATTTCCTGTGTTGATCTGTGTATAATCACTATGTTTTCGAGAAATAATTGAAATGAGTTTGGGAGGGTGTTTTAGTTGTAACGATACATGAAATCGCTGTTTTTTGTAGTTTGTTTAAATCATAAATGTTAGTGTTTAGATTGTGGAACATGATTTAGTGGTGAATGTGTATTCGGGTGTTCTTTAGATGCGTATGGCCTCGCGTTTTGGAGTTTGAATATATTGTCCAATTTATTCGAATTTGGAGAAGTCCATGGACAGTGTATCAAGTGTTAAGTCTGTATTTGCCAAAGCTATGTTACTGTAAGGTATGTACGGTAGTATTAAAGTTTTGTATAGTGAGAAAAGATGTGTTTTGGAAGGGTGTAGCGGAGTTTTCTAAGAACCCGATGTTTTTAAAAAATTTGATTTTGTATGTTTTGAGTTGATTTTTTTTTTTTTTTTTTTTTTTTTTTTTTTGGGGGTTTGGGTTTTTTTTTTTTATATTCCAGGAAAGATTTTGATCACTTCTTACCCTAGAAATTTTGTATGGTCCCAGGGTGAAATGGTGTGTTGCAATTATGATTTTTGGTTTGGTGGTGTGTCGTGTTTTTTCTTAGTAAAGGTGAATATAGTTAGTTTTTGAAACATTAAGAGAAAGTTTGTTGGCTTTAAACCAGTTGGATACATTAATTACCTCTTTGTTAAATATATTTGTGAGTGTGTCGAGGTTTTTGTGTGATAGAAATATGTTGGTGTCATCGGCAAATAATACAAAGGAGAAATGTTCGGAAGAGGAAGGAATATCATTGACATAGAGGAGAAAGAGCAGGGGACCCAGTATTGAACCTTGAGGGACACCGCAGGAAACAGGGAGAAGGCTAGAAGAGTGTGAACCAAAACAAGTAAATTGAAGTCTGTTGGAAAGATAACTGGAGAGAAGATCCAAATGGTTGAGGCAAGGACTATTTTTTACTAGACTATAAACTTTTTTCCGTAGCCGATGTCAACAGCAAATGGACGAGTTGACATAAAGATTTCAAATAAAAATCGAAACTTCTCTAATTCAAAAACTTTGTTTGCACACCTGTGCCAACATCTACACAGCATGACAACAGACGAGGGCTCAGCTCAATATTTCATTACTAGATAATGTCAAGCCACCACACCAATTCAATACAACAAATTCACTTAATACCTACACTAACCTAAGCCTATTCTACTCACCCCTTGAAAATTTCGTGCCATATTGCACGATGAGCACAAAACAAGGGTCTGTAGATTTGTTAAGATGAAATCTGTAACTGATTTTGATAATTTTGGATGGTTTGAAGTTTCTTTCAATAAATTCGGACATTTCTCATGCACTACTATTTTCATTTGTATTTTAAAAATATGGTTTAAAGAGTCACAGATATCCAAATTTAATTTGTTTAATCCTAATTTCAAATTTACCCTTGTACTAATTTTACCACCTTGTTTCACAAAGTTTCCCACATTTCCCTGTAGTTGGACCCAAAACTCTGATTCAGCACCCTTCAAACTATAGAAAAACATCTTCAAACCTTCTTCCCAAACTTCTAGAAAGGGATTCTGATTTATAACCCTATTATAAGTAGGTCTACTTAGTATTGGACATTCAGATTGGATGCATGCAGCAATGTTCAGATTCAGATTCAGATTTATATTTGTCTCTTCACAAACATGTATACAAATAAACAAAATAACCTTAATAAATAACCATAGTATTATGTACACAAGAGGACCAATTGAGGTGCAACTCAAGTGATAAGGAATAGCTTGAGAACTATGTAAAATAAAAACATTTTTGTCAAAGTATGACAGATATAGGTATAGTATTACAAAAAAATACAAAGCAGTATCTTCACCAATGCTCGGAACCAACCATAATTTTTTACAAGTAGGGCCTACTTATTAACGATGGTATTTTAGGATTTTTGTACCAACAGTCTATTTTGTTACGCCACCGTTAAAATATTTTATGTTTTATTATGTATGTATCGTTTTGTTATTAACAAAAGCCTATTTCAGAAGAATTCATCCAATGCCAATGACCGAATTCGCCCTTGCCCTAGTCAGAAATTAGTACAAACAAGTCAGTTCACACCCATGACTGTATCTGTTTATTCAGGCAAGTTTTACGCCAATATTCTTGTTGACAAGTCTTTTTATTGACTTGTTTAGTTTGTAGCCATGCATTAGTTCAGTACCAAATGACACTCAGTTTTTTTCCATCAAGTATATTGAGGTGGGAAAAAAAAAATGTACACAAAAAGTGATCAATAAATAATAACATACACTCTACTAAAAGTTATCTGTAACAATTTGTTCTAAATTTTATACGAATGGTCCATGGAGCCCCACCCTTGTAAGTCGGGCGGCTCGCTCCGCTCGCTTCGCTCTCATGGTTCGCACATCTTAGTCAGCCCCCCTCAATCAAATTCCCTGGGCACTCCTATGTATACTCTTCAAACTTAACGCTTTGTACCTGGACGTGAGTATTGTATTTTTTCTTCTGTCGGCAGAAGATTAATCCTTAATTGACCACACCCTCATGCAGTGGTACTCAGTTCTTATTGTGTGTGTACATCCCATACATTGTTACACTTTCTCAGCTTACTGATACTGCCTGCCATTGACTTCAGAGTCTCATATTTCCTACAGGCCATGGTCACGGATATCCATACCCTACTTGCACACTAGTGATAGTGACATCCCTGCCCACTAAAGGAACAGTCCTAACCTAAGGTAGCATGTATCAGTTTTTCTGATTGGTTGGATCAGATTGCAACATTTTGCTTGACAAATAAAACTGTAGAATGACGTCTATAGCCATTTAAATATCCAAAATATACTTTCCAATGATTATAATATACAATTGTGGTAAGAATACATTGTTTGTATGTATATTTTAACACTTATAATGGAACCGTTCATCAAGCAACTCAATTTCATGTGTGTAAACAAGGCCCAACTTTTGTGCAGCCATGTTGCCAGTAAATACTACACAATAGTGATTTGCCTTGGCCCTAGATAATAAGTTCCCACTTTAAAAGGGAAGATGGTAACTGAAGCCTTGGTGTTCCATGCAGTGATTTCTACTTCAAATGAATATCAGATGTATCAGAAAAAGTAACATGAAACTGAATGTCTTTTGTTTACCATAAAGGTTGATCAATATGATTGATGCCTTGCATAGTATTCATTAAATATACAAAACTCAATTTGTTTTTTTTCATTTCACAAATTGGGCACTAAAATGCAGAAGATTCTCCTTTTTAAGACTCGTCCTTGTTATTTTACATTATATTACCTAACATTATTTCTATCTAAATGAGGTATTTCAAGTAAAACTTGGATAAAATTTTAACTACAAAAATTGCTGTAGGAAAATTTGGAAAATCATTATTATAGATGTACACTACATAGGTCATTGTTCTCAACATTCAATTTTTTACATTACTTGATAGCTGGACTTGCAGTCTTTATGTATAAACCCGGGATAAACACCATACAAACCAATTAGCAAAACCGTTTGAAATTACTATGTCAAAATGGTCAAATATAAAAAATACCGTAATGAGAAGCTGTCCCCAATTATCAGTATTATAGTATTAATAACACAAAAATGTTTTCTGAATCTATACTGATAGCAGAAAATAATAGTATTGGTTTTGTGGATTGTCTTGTCTTGTTGTGTATGTGTGCTTTCGTTGTTTTTTACTTCTTAGGTTTAGGGGATGACCACATCTGGCCTTACTGACCCAAAAACACTTCAATTAATGGTTTCTGTGGCTTTGCATTTTATGTAATGATATTGAATAAAAGTTGAAGAAGTTTGAAGAAGTTTTGTTCTGCACGTGTTATCGACTGGGTACGTTAGTTAGATACTTGAATATTCAACATTTTTGTTGCAATAAATGTTCATATTGTTTTACTTTTATTACAAAAATTTGCCACCCCTTCGTAATATCTTTTTTTTTCCAGCAGGCAGAACGACCATCGTGTGTTATTTTAATGTATTGGTAGTAAAATATGTGTCCTCCTAGAGGAGCATTAATACTAAACAACTGACTTGTTTTTCAAGGTTAATTAAAGGTGCATTTCGGATCCACAGCCTCTAAATTATATCCAACTCATTGTCCTTTAGCCTTTCAGTTTAACAGAGCCAAGAACCCAATAATAGACAAATTGAAATGGCGGTGGCATTTTCACTGGATCCCACCTATCAATACAAGATATGAAGGAAAGACATCACGAGACGATTTGTTCCACCTAGGCGGCATTCACTGCAATATGAAGAGTACCCAATCATCGCAGACTCACAACCTGAATTTCTTTGCTAAACAAAGGCAAGGATATATATCCTTTTAGCAGCTGCTGCCATAGTTTTGGTGATAATGACGGCTATAGCAGTGATTTTCGGATCAGGTATTTTGCTTACATTTTCATACTTGATGGAAAAGCTAATATATTGATAGGGCACCATGACTACCAATAGACTTTATTTAGTCCGCGTGTGTTATGGCACGACTCGTTTAGAGTTTTGTTCCTATCGATAAACCTCACTTTCGTTAAAGTTTTTGGAATTATCGTGTGCTTTGTTCCACATGATGTAGCATAAGGGTATAATGTAATTACGTCAAATCTGTAAATTGCGAGAGAAACTGTGATATCTATCGATTTCTTCGTAAAACACTATGGTGTCTGCCAGATATTTTTTGCAATGTCATTTTCTCAGTAAAATGAGGCTTATTGAAACGTTTGCATTGTTCAGTAGAAGAGTATTAGAATGTCAGAAAGAGATACATTTAAAAGACTCAACATTTGATCATTTTGCATGGGTTGTTAAAGCTTTTCTATACATTAGACGTTATCTAAAATGATTAAGCCCGAATCAACGCACTTGGGTAAACAGAATGATTTTATAATAAACCACTCCGGCGTGGTTTTCGGAAGACCCGTACGAGTACTTTTGTTGATAAAGGTTTAAACAGGCTCACAAAAATTAGGCTTAAAAATCATCTGCCTGATAACTTAGCTTCATTTAAGGCCCTCTATATAATTTTATGTTTGTATTGTGTTTTGGCCCAAATGACTCTATTCTTTCAAAGATCCGAGAGACAATCATTGAGAGCAAATTCAAGAAATTTCATATTTTGTTTAAAACTGTGTCAGTCCGCGTAATCAAACAGTATTCCAGAGTTTTGCTAAAAGTGAAAACGCAGGAAAATAAAGTTTCAAACAACTATAAGATGAGATCAAGTTTCTGAGATATTTACTGCACTTCAATACAGGACAGTATGACACTAACGTAATCATGATACCAATGATGCGTTAATGGAAACAGACAATTAGGTGGTGGTAATAAACAATAATCTAAACACCTCAAACAGAACAGCATCTTCATTGATCACGAAAAACAGCCTGGATATACCCCAAGTACCTATCACTACATATCAATATGCGCAGCCTTGTGTTCAAGAATTTGAATAAATTAATGTAATTTTTATTTAAACATTGTACAGTTATTAACGTGAAACAGATCTCTATGGTTCAAAAACTAAATATGCGTCAAGTTTAAAGGTGTTACAGACTGGGGACAGTGCATTCAAGCGCTTTAGAGGCATACAGCAAGAATGCGAAACGCGTCCAACGATTTGCATTGCTTTGATAATGTTACTTTGATTTGCCGAAAATGTTGTTGATGATGAATTGATGATAATTACGTAAATATTACCATGAAGTGGGCAAGTTTTATCATGAAATAAAACACCAAATCCCTAATTGTTCATTGGGGGGGGGGGGGGGCTTAAAGCCACAGCTGTTTGAAAGTTACTCATTTTTATGATAAAATTAGACTAAACAAATAATACCAATGGCGACACCCAATTTTGACAAAATTTCATTGCGGCAAATATGATTTTCATAAAAATTAGTTTACAACGTCTTTCTATGGGAAATATGCATATAGAGACGGGCAATATAACATACAAACCAGACCGTTGCCGGCCTTTCAGTTCTTATGGCACGCTTTCCCGCAAAAGGATTTGTATGATTTTTCCAGGGGCAATAGCTCTTGCATTTACCTAATAATATCATTGTCAAACTGTGTCGCCATTGCTAAAAATGCTCTAAAAAAAAAGAGACAATTTGCATGGGGCCTAGTTTTGGCCAGGTTAGGCCACCACTACCTCACTTGAAAAAATGGCAATTAGGCATCTTTCGTTCACATTAAAACCTCACAGAGAAATCTTTACAAAGGTTAATTCCACAATTGATACAATTTTTAGATACTACTCACTAGGCATAGGGTGCATCCGGAAATTGCCCCCAGCACGAGGTGCTCTACCGTATAGTTCACTGATAGTGAAACGCATTGAGTACGGCCGCCGCCGCCGATCGAGGTCAATGACATTTAATTTGAGAAACATACCAGTTGTACCATGTCAATCATAAATGACATCTCTTTCTGAATAGTTGCAGATTCCTTGCTTATCCCTTTAAAGGGACAACTAGTGCAATTTCGACATTAAAGCAGTTTTTCCAAATGCTATGGCAAGGAAGTAGTGCAGCTACGAGATGCGACAGCATCAGCCTACAAAGTTAGTGTGATAACTCGTACAAAACTAAAACTGTCTTGGGAAAATTTGTGTTTAGTAGAGAAGCGATAAGATGCCATGTGATATCTATCGCTCCTCTAACAAACCCAGGCTTGATAGTTCAGTTGGAAGAGGACCGTTCTAGTAAGTAATATGGAGGTCGCCGGTTCGAATCCGGCCAAACGTACATAGTGGTTTTTTCAACACTTGTGTGCGCTGGCTATCTCCAGGGAAAGATTAATAAATATTCATCCTTGTCTACCTGGAGAACTAAGTAGTTAAAATTTCCTAACGAATTATTTGTATTCTTTGTATTTGGCCAAAGATCTCCTGAAGACAGGATCGACTGACAAAAAAACTGGTAAGTGCTTCAAACCTTCGATTTACATAAATAACAAGGCATTTACTATGAGTACAATAAGTTATAAATAAAGGTGCATCCGGCGCGCAAAGCTAATTGTTCGAAAGACTAACGTCGACCTACGTCTGCCGATGAAGTATGAAGGTTTAGTTTGCCATACGCGATGCTTGTACTTTGAGCATCGATTGATGAACAAATGAAAGATTTTTTTCCTGATGTTGATATTGTCTTCCTAGACTGGAATAAGGCTTTTGATAAAGGGAGACACGGCATTCTCCTCATAAAAATGGCAAAATTATGAGTTACTTGGGTGTTTATTTCTTTGCCAATCGCTTCAAACAGTGCAATTCAAGGGACTTCATTTATATGATCTGGGTGGAACCCTGTTTTATTGGGGTTCTACAAGGATCGGCGTTAGGTCCGTTACTGTTTTATTTGCATTCATTCTGTTTTGATTTTTAATATAGTTGCTGATGTTTGTTTATGTATGTAATGCGAAATGATCATATTGTTTGGAATTGCGCAATATAAGCATCATTATTATTATTATTGATAATAAAGTAGGTTGTAGAGGTCTCATCACTAATTTTTTTTAAAATCTATTTTCTATGATTTCAAAACAAGAAACCCAAAAAAGCTTGTTTTCAAAAATATATTGAAATCTATCAATCAACGTGCAATAATTTGTTCCTTTTCGATTTTTTTAAAAATTAAAATTCTACCACAACTGGTCAGCAATATTTAATTAAAAATATAGCGTTCACGGAACGCATGTGTCGTCTGTCGTCGCGTTTTGTGAATGGCACCAAGTTCACCAACATGTGGGGAACTACCCAAATCCCATTTTATTCAAGTGTCATGAAAATCTATCGACATATGTGGATACACCAAGCAATTTTATAAATCTGGTCATTTTGGGGTCACAAAGGTCACATGAGGTCACAAAGGTCACATGAGGTCACCAACGTCCCGTGAGTCATCGACAGGCGGGACATTACACAAGGACCATTGTATCCAAGTGCCATTGAAATCGATCGACATATGTGGATGTGGCAAACAATGTTATAATTCTGACCATTTTGCGAAATGACCTCTAATGACCTCTAGATGACCTTTGATAACACTCGTGAGAAGGGTGACTGGGGGCGCTACCCAAGGACCATTACATGCAAGTGGCATGAAAATGTGTGCATGTATGTGGAAAAAGTGGACAATTATGCTTAGGGTTAACATTTTGACGACAGACACACACAGACGGATAGACACACACAGGCACACTGCCAAAGCAATCATTATGTACCCTCTTGTAGACGACACAAAAAGTAGTATGCAATTTATCCTTTGTGTATTGTATGGCAATGTTTGCAACAAAACTGAAATGATCAATAATAAATCATATTGTTGTAGTGGACAGTACACTGCAGATTGATATTAATTAGAGGGTTATTTAAATTGAAATGGGAGAGGAATAAAAGAAACGAACCCCTTCAGATTTTCAGATATATTCAGTTTGCATAAAGGTGTAAACCAATTTATTGATTTATAGATCCGCCATTTGTTAGACCGAACTTAACCACCAGACGACCTTCTACACATCGGCCGTGACGACCGGTAAGGAATTTTAAAGTATACATTTAATCGCTCACTCTCTCTGTCTTAACAAAAAAATGCTGACGCTATGATAATTTTTGTTATTTTCGCTGATTGATTCCTAAATTGGTCTGTACTCGGAGATAGTCAGAGGTGGGACTTCAATAATCCAAAAAATGTGAGATGAACATTCATGTCTAGCATTAATATACGGTTTTAATGTAGTATTATTTTTATTTGGAGATGATGTTACAATACCACCGACAACTAAAGTGGTGACAAAGATCAAAAACTACGTTACCTATCTAAGTGAAGGTGAAAAAACCAAACAAACAAAATGTTTGAGTCTCGTGTACGCCTAAGGTCAGAAATACCTTTCAAACACAAATAAATGAGCCTTGTGCAAAGTGATCTGATGAATTAGATAAAATTAATATAATAAACAGGTTTAATGATCTTAACTTGATTTGGTTCAAGAAGTTGGTATGTCCCAAAACCGTACATACAGACAAAATGACAAAAAGTACACACAATTCTAACTGATTACGGGAATGTTCAAGAGGGCGTTGAGTTCACCGAGATAGTCCTCACAGCGAAAGACTCCAAAATGACAGCGCACAAGTCATTACAAAACTCAGGTAATAATTCAAGGGAATCTAGAAGGAAGTCCCTTATTCCTCTCCCCTATCCACCGCTCAGACCCACTCTAGGTTAATCTTCTCCCGCAGTTCAAGACGAGGGGCTTTCCCTCGACGACAAACGTCCATAATAAGAAAATCATGATTAATATACCATCATCAGTCTGTCGATATGTCCTCATATAGGGCCACAAACTGGAATCCCTTTTTGATCCAAAACTGAAGCTCTTTGGCTTTAAAGACGACAGCAGACAATTTAGATATCAAGCTCCGGCGGCGGCCTCACAAATATGAAATCCTGGCACTAGATTGTAGAACGTCAAATCTACCATATTGTAGAGTAAAAAACTAGCTATAATATACTGTATAGCTCCAGAGCTCTAGTTCCGCTCCTGATTTTCAACTGAGGCAGAGAGTCCTTCACGTGATTAGTATTTAATACTCACAGAAAATTCCCCTTCTAACAATAATCATTACATATGTCTCAGCATAAACATAACCTTACACTTAGCGCAATTGGAATTCATCACCCGAATTTACATCACTTCATATATACTATGGGGGGGAAATTCCCTAGGTTCTGCAAATTTTGATTCAAAACATAAACAAGTTTCTAAGTTAGCCATCCCTGGGAATCCCCACTTCCCCTAGTGTGCAATCTAAACAGGTGCAGTTTGCACAAACAAACCTCTAGGAATCCCCTTTTCTCTCTTTTATAGTAAACAAAAGTGCTTTTCCAGTGAGAAAATCTTTTCTCAAATAAAATTGAGAAAATAATATTTTTTAAAAGTTAATCAGAAAAATGGGGCCATAAACATTCCCCCCTTAAAAAGAAAAAATGTGAATGAAATGAAAATTTTCCAAAATTTGGCTTTATACCTTTAAACCATTTTGGCGTTACTTTTACTATGCAGTTTACACAGTGTAAGTTTTACACTTTTTAATGTTCTTGCATTGCTGCTTCAGTCTAGTACATAAAATTTGTAATATACTTCTGCAACAAATTTAAGGCAGCTCTGGACAAGGCATCACCAGACATTTGCTTTCCTTTGATGGGTCTTATGTCCAGATTGTATCTTGTCGAGTAAAAACTCCAATAGGTTAATTCTCTTGTCAGGTGGAGTTACTAAATTATCATCTCCACAAACCTAATTAAAATACAATTATAGATTAGTATTGGTATATTGTTCCCCAATATGCATCACAGTGCAGTTGGAATGGTCTAACTTCCAATATCACTTTTATTGACTCAATGAGATGCTGCAATTTGGTCGGGCTCTGGAAACGCCTACATCGATGTCATGGTTTAGGAATGTGTTTCACTGGGTATCAGGAAATATGTTTCCACTCATGAAGTTGAATTAACTCGTTCATTCACCTTCTGATCTTGGAGAGACTAGTTTGTTGTCTAAATTGCAAAGTATGTCAGAATTTTTAATGTGACACCATAATCATTTTCTGTGTTACAGTGCTGTTTGGTCAGGTTTGACTCTGTGATGTCATATTTGTACACTCACTCATTAACTTGGAGACATTTACACATGCAGGCATTATGTCATCATCTCTTTAATTAGACTCTGTTGACAATTTATGTGAATCATTGTTCGACTTACGCACATGGGTTTGTCACATAGTCAAGTGTATCCCACTTTGTTATCAATCTCATATGGTCCAGACTACTTGGGTTGCAAAGGATGCCCTTGTATTGGAAAAAGTGACAGAACTTTGTCACCCGGCTTGAACTACTCTGCTCATTGCACCTTTGTCATACCCTGTTTTCATTTTCCTGGTATGTTTGAGGATTTGTTTGGCCCAATTTCAGGGGCTCTTTGGAGCCTGTGTTGAATTGAGACCACATAGTGAAACAAATTCACATCAGGATTTTCACACAAACACTTTTCTTTCAGTAGTTTTAAATGGTCCCCTAACTTTGTGACCAACACCAATCAAATGGACTGAATCCTAATGGATCTTGTACAGCCTCCCTGGGTAGCAAAGAACGAGATGAACTCCCTCATCCCAATCCCTCTCAAAGTCAAACAAAAGGTTTTGATCATGTTTGCAATGTTTTTGTTTTTTGGTTGGTACTTTCTAGGGCCCCCTGGATTAGGGTGGTATGCTGAAGAACCGTACTGGGAAATTCCAACGGGTCCATGACTTGTTGGAACAAACCTGACAGGGAAATTTTACTTGATCAGACTTACATGATTTTTGGAAGGCCTACTAGGGTGAAAAAACTTGTAAGCGCTTTCACAATACTTTGTGCCCAAATTTTCTCAAGGGTATAGCCTGGGGAATCTGTGGAAGGCACCACATGATGAAAGTCAGTATATACTGATTGCCTGACTTGGTCTTTGGAAGTGGCCCTCAGCCAATCTATTAACACCCTATAAATGGCTCATTCAAATGCTGGTAGGGGTTGCAAGGGAGCAGTAGGAATTTTCTGATTGGCTGGCGAAACATTTGACACGTGGACAAGTCTATCAATACTACAGACACATCGTCTGAGTGTAGGCCACCAAAAATGACCCTAATTTGTTCAGGTGGTTTTCTCAAACCTAAGTGTCCTGCCATGGGACTCTCATGGGCTATGCCTATCCCTTCCCTATGGTATACCTTCGGCACTACAATTTGATGCAACGACCTCCATTCCTATCACAAGTGCATAGGTGGCCGGCTTAATGAGGACACATTTTGCTTGTAGAAACTACCGGAATTTGCTCGGCGTCTGTTGCAACAATCCCCTCTCACCTAATTTCCTAAGTGGGGTCGTTGTGCTGCTCATTTACCAGGCGGATTCATGGCTTAAAGGGTCTCCTTCAAGTCCTAACGCGATCATGCTAAGGCGCTGGATTTTCATTGTTACAGTGTCACTTTGGTTGTTTGTGCTCAGGTTGGCTGGGATTTTCACTAACAGGGAGGAATTTAGTCTCCCCCTGAAGAGGGAAGATGACCTCCAAATTCCTAATTTTGAGGAAAAGTTCCTCTAAATTGGGACCAAGTCATCCTAAACGCTCTTCCTATATGTGTGAGATTTTGACTACATCACCTGCTCACTGTTTTCCTGTGAGGCTTTTCGAGTCATTGACCTAGTTACTGCACATCTGAGAAAATGTCTATTACCTCATCACTTATCCACTGTAACATACAGGGAACCTGGGAAATTATGGATCTGGGAGGACCTTTCCCCCTGCCAAATCACTCCCGAACAAAAATGGATACCCTTTAACTGGAGTTCTTGTCTAACCACCAATTTGACAGTTCAGAACAAATTGGATTTCAAATCATTTTGTGAAGAGGGACACTAATACAATCCATCCTATCCCTGAATCAATGCATAGTTCAGGTGGAACTCAAATCAATGGAAGTGTATCTTCCAATATCATGGACTGCGCGCAGCAATGTCCCGCATGCTTCCTAATGGGTTTTGGATCTAAAATATCACATGAAAGTGACACAAATCCCATCAAAACAAAAGGCTTAACAGTCATCCTACTTCGTTTCGTGTATCATTCCTTTGGTTGGCGGTTCGGTGGTTATGAACAGAAGAATGACACAAACTATTGGTTTACTCACTTTTGGCTTTCTCCATTTGTGGGATAGCATGTATCTCCCAAACCTTGACTTTGTATGTCCTGGCCTTTTTAAAGTGATGGCATGTGAAAACTGTGATTTGGTCCCATCCCATGCTTTGATTAGCACAGTACTGTCTTACTCCCCTTTCGTGGGAACCTGACTGGGATTTCCCCTCTGAGTGCTACCATGAGAACGCTTGTTAGAACCGACTATTTTTGTGCTTGATTTACCTAGTAAATTCTTGTAGGCCTACTTATTTGGTGTCAATGCTAAATCGTCGGCCTTTTACGGCTGCTTCACGCAAACTTCAATTTTGTTTCATCCAGATTGTGTTTTGATATCTGGGATGTAAACACTGTTTGAACTCTTCGACTAACATCAACTCCCTAAGTGACCAAATTTTGCCCGACTTCTTTGAGAGAAGCCAGCATCAAAAACAGTTGGTCCTTTACGCGGGCAAATTCAACATGGGTTGGTCATCCTTTTTCTGACAAGACCTGAATTTTTGTCTATTATGCCTCTGGCACAATCTATGCGGGAGCACCGCCTGCTTAACCTCGTCATAATCACTACTCTCTACAGACATGGCGAAATATATTCCGCGGGCTTTACAATGTACACTGACTGTAGTAACATGGTCCAAGACTCCTTGGGGCCATTTCAAGCTATTAGCAATTTTCCAAAGTGTAAGAAAGGATTTGTTAATTATTGTTCATGAAAATTTGGAGAAATTTTGGAACCAGGCGAATATTTTCGCCAGACATCAAAACCAGAGGGGCTTGGAAGAGTATGATGAGCTTCAATTTTTCTAACTCTAGCTGAGCTTCTAGCTCTTTCTGTTTAATCTCAATTTCCATTCCTTTTTGTTTCATTTATTTTGCTTTCATTTCTTTTTGTTTAATTTCATTTTGAATTTCAATTTCCTTTTGTCTGCATACTCTTTTGGCATTGCATTGCAATTTTTCTTTCTCTAATTCCACATGCAATTTTTCTTTTTTTACATGGCATTTGCCATCAATCTCTTTTTAGTGTGAATGTATCACTTGTGCCATGTTCTTGAACTACTGTCATCCTATCCAAATATGAACTATCCCAAACATTTCCCATGAACAAATTTTTCAATCAAATTATTTTTGATGACTTGTTTTTCATCGCATGTTTTGCCTCAAGTACTAAATGCTTGGCAGTTTAATTAAATCAGGCTTTCTCAGCTCATCCAAACTCTCCAAGTTATTTGCCTAGAACACTTCTGGACCAAACTCCATTGTGATTGTATACTCTACACACAATATAATATTGAACCAAACGAAAAAGTAGTACAGTAATACACACAAAATTTTTGTATGCTAAAATGTGCCACAATGTTTAAATATTATAACACTTTGTGGTGGATTAATTCTGAACAAAAAGGCTCAAAATTATTCATTCAATTCCCAAGGACGCGCCCCCAATTGTTATGACGTTCGTGTACGCATAAGGGCAGGAAATACCTTTTCAAACACAAATAAAATGAGCATTGTGCACAGGTGATCTAGAATATATATAATAAACAGTTTTAATGATCTTTACTTGATTGGTTCAAGATTTGGTAGGTCCAAAAACATACAGAAATCAAAAATTACACAATTACACCACAATTTATAAACTGATACTAATGTTCAAAGAGGCGTTGCAGTTCAACGATGATATGTCAGCTCTCAGCGAATGATCCAAATTGACGCGCACAAAGTTCCTACAAAACTCAGTAATAATTCCAAGGACTCTTATCAGTCTGAAGGTAATCTTGGTCCAGCAGTTCAGACGACGGACTTTTCTCGACGACAAACGAGTCCATAATACTAAAACAGGTAATATACCACCATAGTTGTGCCATGTCCTCATATAGGACCACAAACCTGGATCCCTTTTTGATTTCCAAAACTGAAGCTTCTTTGGACTTAAACAGAAGACAGCAGACAATTAGCTATCAAGCTCCGGCGGGCATCCAAAATATGAAATCCTGGAACTAGATGTAGAACTTCCCCCCCCCCCCAATCTACCATTATTTAGAGTAAAACTAGTAATTATTACTGTTTATCTATAGCCCAGAGCTCTATCAGCCCTGATTGAAATTGCTGGCAGGAGTCCTTCCGGAAGTATTTAAACTACTCACAGATAAATTCCCCCCCCTTTCAAAATAATCATTACATCATTCTTAATATGCATAAACATAACCTTACACTAGCTGATTAATTGGAATTCTCACCCGAATTAAATCACTTCATATATAACTTGTGGGGAATTCCCTAGGTTCTGCAATATTTTGATCTCAACACATAAACAAAGTTTCTTCTTCTAGGTTTATCATCCTTGGGGATTCGCCCATAAACACAAACATATGAATAAAAGAATAGCACACAATCATCTCCTCACGTCTGCAATGGACCATAATTTGGAAACCCTAACACATATCCGTCCCACTTTACTGTTTAGAACAAAATAAAACATAAAAATAACGTTTGGTGTTTTTTTTTTTCTATTGTTCGGAATTATCTTTAAAGCGGCCAGTACATCAACCTCCAACTGGAAACAACTACAACACCAACAACTAATAGGCTCTATGCATTCTGTGTGAGGTTTATTTTGTCTAATCCAGGAGTGCAATGGTTTTGGGGTGGTATAATTTATAATAGGGCTGTTTTTGATATTAGAGTGTATCGTAGCGCATGGCTACAGAGCGCATAGCCTTTAGCATGGCGCGTATGTTCAAGGGTATTTGTTTGATAGAGATTAACTTTTGCAGGGGAAGTTTCTGGAGTTTTGAGTTATGCACAGTAATTTAACAGAAGCATATTGATGTGAACTCCATATTTTTTTTCTTAATTTATCATGATATTACTAAGATCTTTTGAACAAGGATTTAGAGATAGTTTTACTGTCACTGGGACCGAGAACTGCCATATAAATGCATGTAGCAGTTTCACATCACAAATTACCGTTTGGAAATCCCAATGCCCAAATCGAGGCAATCGTGTCCTACCTCCCTGTAACAGAAACACATGTATAGTCTCACATCTTGATCGATTAAGCTGTGACAACAGAGATACAGAATGCTTGCGCATTTGCCGTATTGTAGTTTAAACGGTAACGAGATGAATAGTTTGGTGCCTTGTCGGTACAGTCACGGTGTCGGTATAAGATATCAGTGTGCTCTTCGGGGGCGACCGATATATATAAATTCCGACTATGTTTAAAATCAAGGTCTGTACATATGAACCCTCTGCCCAAAGTGGCTATTATTTTTTCCAAAAGGACAAAACCGTATATTATGTCTAAACAGTACAAAATTGTTTACCTTTTTCCCTCCAATGCAAAACCGACGTACTATAACGATAATCGGTTGTTTTTTCCACTGTAGGGATACGTACGGTCATTTTTACTGAATGGGTCCCCCCCGAAGCAACATAATAAACCCATCAATGCCTTGACGGTCCCATCAATCTTCTATTTTTCCAAAAAAAATTGGCTGTTATTTCCCATAATAAAATTCCTTTTTAAGATTCAACATCTGTATTTGTTCTTTAATAATTAATATTCAATTGTCCCCGCATGAAGGTGAAAAAGATGGGTCCATAATTATACAAACTGAAAACATTGTCAGCCGGCTAAATACCCTTACCGTGACTGAATGAGCAGAGACGGACCCCGTGGTATTGTAGCAGCTAACAGCCACTGCTCGCGGCTGCGGGGGTTTATGCTCCAGTAGTTAAGAACAAAAAAAACGTTACTTTAAACAGGTGTATTATCAATAGTCTTCGTTAAGGACCCTTTGAAATATCCACGGACCGCGAAATGCTTTACTTAAAAGTTAAAATGTACCCGACCCTCATCTGCGACCACCGCCGTCACTGGTCCGAGATTTTGGTATCATTAGAAAAAGCTGTATTTTACTCATGTTCAACCTGACAATATTTTCATTACGGGTTGTAATGTAAAAATAACCACTCGCGTAAAATAGAGTCTATTGGATCAAAATCATAATAACGTGGAATACAGTTATGATGCTGATGATGGTCCTTACTATCAGTAAGAACGCCGCCTTACTTCTGGTATTTTTACTGTATATGACCCCCGATATGACTTCACAAAATTTCCAATCCAAGCGCTCAGATTTACGAGTGGGAGTCCTCGACGAAAAACAAAGTTTTCTGGTTAATTTTAGTTACTGGTAACGTAAAAAGACACTATATATTTATTGAAAGTACAATGCACTCAAAGTTGAACACGTTGAAAATACGTACTATTTTGGACATAAATCAGTCACGAAGTACAACACAATTTATATCTAGGTCTTTGGAAGTCCACCGCCGTCAGAGTATTACATATTGACTTACTTTAGCTAATCTGAAATTTTCAATGACTTTGGCTGTTTAATACGCTCATTCGCATGTTGATTTTGTCATATGCTCAGGCTTAAGCGTGATAGTGACACGCAAATGGATACGAACATTCTTCACCCATATTGTTAGTATCCGAAAAAAACTCATGTTTCAATTAAGTTTCGTCACAACTTTTTAAAGAACAAAAATTTAAAAAAATATTACTATTATATTTTTATATTTTTATATTATATTTTTATTAACTCTATATGGATTTTTTTTTAACTGACAGAAATTCTATTAGAAAACGTGTCAGCTGAACGAAAAGCACGCTATCACAGGGAATCCCCAAGACGTAACCCCGTAACCTGTTGCTTACAGTGTAGGCTAAAATTTGACAACGTGCTTGAAGTTCCTTTATGATGACTGGGAAGAACCATATGATTATGACAAGAATAGGGAGAATAGCCTAAATGAGAAATTGAGAAAAGACCTGTAATTCACCTACCTTGCAGTCTTAATGGTTATTTCGCCATGTATGACATTCTCCACTGCATGACGCTAGTTGAATTTTAGCTACCGTTAGCTACTGCTACTACAGGGTGAGTAAAAAAACTTGACCTGATTGTGTCCGTCATTATCTTTAATTCGCTGCAGAGATCATTCGCATCGGTTAGGTATAGACCGAGCTACAGTCGCTTGAATCAAGTAGGCAGTTTTGCGCTCTGTCCACGGATTCACGGATTCAGTGTTCAGAAGAAAATCGGGCTATTTATTGACTTCATAATAAACGTGACGCTACTTAACCCCCCAAAATTCAGTCGCCATTTACCATATATGCCCTCTTAACTTTTCTACGTCCTCATCACTCATAAAAATCATTTGAAAAATAAATTAACTTGATACATGTATTAGTTTCTGGAGGAGATGAATGAATCATACCATATGAAGGAACAGACATCGGTGACAACCTTTTGATGTTTAAAGTATTGTCTATATTTGTAGACCAAAATATGCCACATCTTGAAAAAAATTGTTTCGAATAAAACTTACAATTATCACTGGCCTTTACACCTTCGAGATACCACTTTATTTGACATAAACATAGACATACCCTCTCTTTTCACTTTGGGGAGTCATTTGCTTAGTTGGCCGCCGTGCAACCAAATGGGAATCCAGGGATAGAAGGAGAACTTGACTACTTGATTCAAAACACTGTTAGCTCGGTCTATACTTAACCGCTTGGAATTATCTTTGCGGCAAATTAAAACGTTTAGTGAAATTGGATTTCTGTTGATACCACATATGTTAGATATATGTTATTTAAAAATTCAAAATGGCGGACACAATCAGGGTCAAGTTTTTTTACGCACCCTGTATGAGTTCAGTCTGGAATGTCTACACCAATGATATTTATAATTGAGAGTGCAGCTGCACGACCATTATTATTATTAATATTCTATGTTCTCATCAAGGGGTCATGCACTACAGCCTAGTACAGCTGCATGTGATCACACACTTCTAAGGCAGAGGGAGGCAGAGCTGAGTGCCCCCTCTGAATTGTTTTTGAGGGGAAATCGGGAATTAACACACGGATATTCATGTTAAATCAGCCCTTTTTCGGATTCTTTTGCCCTGCGACCGGGAAATTTTTGCTAGTGATCGGGACAAAACACTTGTCATGTTGTATAAATCTGTAAATATTCCTCACTTTGATTATTGTGATATAGTGTGGGGCAATGGCAGCAATAAAATCTTGTCTCAAGAGCTGGTAACATGGCAATTTTGGCATTGCCCTCCTTTGTCGCACACTTCTGAAAGCAGAAATTCACTGGGGGGGGGGTGGCTTCAGCCTTCAACAAACTCCCAATCACTGCAAAAACTCCTCTCCCAGCTACTGCTGTGAATTTTTCAAAATTATATTGTAAATTATGCTTTCTTTTTTTCTCATATACACATATACGTTATTTTTTTAATTTATTTTTTTAATTATGAATTGTATCTGTATGTATTTTCAAGGTGTATTTTTATGTCATTTTAATAATTTAAGATGTTTATGTTCCCACTGTATTGTAACATTTTGATGTATTTTGTTTACCCCCTGGACCCCCATGAAAACGTGTTCGTGCACTTATTGGGTCTCCGCCCGGCAAAACAAGATCAAATGAATAATAAATAATAAATAAATAAATAATAAATAACTAAATGAAGAAATGAAAATATCACTGAAATTGATCTGGGAAAAATCATAACAGCATTGCTGATTTGTGTAACAATCTCCCATACGAGTCCTATGTCTGCAGGAAAACCCACAGAGGAATCGATAACACCGCCCAACAATACCAGGATGGTCCTTGCATTCGAGAGACCACATCGACCATATGGAAGTGCTCTATATGTGAAAACAGGCACGACATAGAAGGCAACCTCAATGTCTGCATGACACAACATCGAAGTCCTCAACAGTGAGCTTAGCTCTGTCATAGTTACATGTGTATACAAACCTCCATCATTAGACTTCAAGCACCCGCAACTCAGACTTGGGAATTCCACCAAACCTTATTTCTTCATTGGCGATTTCAACAGCCATAGTACCCAATGGGGCTACAATGAAGCTAACAAAGACGGACAAGCTGTCGAAGAATGGATAGACAGTCAACATCTACGTCTCCTTCACGACTCTAAGCTGCCGCCATCATTTCATAGCGCCCGTTGGAAGAGAGGTTAAAACCCTGACCTAGCTATTGTTAGTAAAAACATTTCTAACCTGTGTAGCAAGATTGTTCTGGATCCTGTCCCACTAACTCAACATCGACCAATCCGTATGCAGTAAGTCCAAACAAAGTGCCTTTTAAGCGTCGCTTTAACTACAGGAAAGCAGACTGGCAAGGATTCACTGATGACCTGGATCAGAACGTGAAGAGGATTGCTCCAAAACCCCATAACTATGCCAAATTTGCCCAACTAGTGAACAAGACTGCCCGGATATTCATACCCAGAGGCTGTAGGACGGAATATATACCAGGCCTTACCAAGGAAAGTGCTAGAGAATATCAAGAGTATATCACCATGTTTGAAGCTGATCCTTTTTCGGCTGAAACAACTTGATAAATTGATACTGATACTGATACTGAAACAACTGCTAAATGTGAGGAAGTTTCGGAGAGGATCTCCTGGGAAAAGATCAAAACCTGGCACACTTTAATTGAATCCACCGATATGACCCATAACAGCAAGAAAGCATGGTCTACCATCCGAAAGCTCCGAGGGGATCCAACAGAACAGCAGCCAAATGTCACACCCAACCAAGTTGCCCACCAACTGCTTTTAAAATGGCAAGTGCAGCAAGAAGCCCAAGAAGATCAAACTAGACCGTAAGAGGTTGAGTGGCGACCCTTCAACATGGACGAATTGGAATCCGGTATTGCTAACTTCATCCAGGAAAAGCAGTAGGCCTTGACAACATCTCAACTGAGCAGCTGAAAAATCTCGGCCCAGTAGCAAAGGAATGGCTTCTTGAGCTCTACAATTGCTGCCTTATTTCCCACAGGTTCCCAAAGATCTGGATGAAAGCACATGTTATGGCACTCCTAAAGCCTGGGGCAAGACTTCCATATGTACCCCTCTCATATATTTACATGCAACATAAAATTTAATCATTTTAGCTGTTTATTCCGTTTTTTGATTAAACAAGGCCAAAATTGAAATAAAATTTTGTTATCATGTAAATATATACGAGGGGGGCACATATGGAAGTCTTTCCAAGCCTGGGAAAGATCATCCAACCCCAAGAGCTACAGACCAATATCACTCCTCAGCCATACCTACAAGCTCTTTGAACGTCTCCTGCTCAATCGTATCGCACCTGTGATAGACGAACACCCCATACCAGAACAAGCAGGTTTCCGGCCAGGCAAATCAACAACAAGCCAAGTACTCAACCTATTTCAACACATTGAGGATGGTTTCGAGAAGGGTATGGTCACCGGAGCTGTGTTCGTCGACCTAACAGCAGCCTACGACACTGTTAATCACAGATGCCTACTCCATAAGATTCTGGAAATTACCAAGGACATCCGCTTGACTGAGCTTATCCGAGGATTGCTGGCAAACAGGATGTTCTTTGTTCAGCTAGGAGAGAAGAAGAGCCGATGGCGTAGGCTCAAGAATGGTCTACCACAAGGGAGTGTGCTCGCACCTCTCCTGTTCAACATCTATACCAACGACCAACCTAGGAGTGCAGGAACCTGTCGTTTTATTTATGCAGACGATCTTGGAATTAGCGCACAAGATGCCGACTTCACAGTTGTTGAAGAGAGACTATCGAAAGCTTTGGATAAACTCACTCCTTATTATGAGGAAAACCACCTACGTGCAAATCCATCTAAGACACAGGTGTGTGCTTTCCATCTACGCAACCGTGAAGCCAAACGTCAGCTTAAAGTTACCTGGTCTGGAACACCCTTGGAGCACTGTGATAACCCTGTCTACCTAGGAGTTACCTTGGACCGCACTCTCTTTTTTTTTGTTATTTACACACAGCCAATGGGTAGAATAATTCGTAGTCATAACATCAGTTGCCATTTTTATGCTGATGATAGTCAGCTTCATGTTTCCTTCAACCCAAAGGTGCCAGGTGCAGCTGAGAGAGCTTTACAGAAGTTAGAGTTGTGCATCTCTGACATTAGAAAGTGGATGAGTCATAACAAACTTAAACTGAATAATGAGAAAACAGAATTTTTTGTTGCAGGAACATACCAAAGCCTAAGGAAGCTTCCAAAATTACAGTTGAAAGTTGGTGAATGTAGTATTGAACCATCATCTAACATCCGGAACTTGGGGATAATGTTTGACTCTCATCTCTCAATGACCAAACAAATACACAGTATCATATCTGCTGGTAACTTTCAACTACGCAATATCCGCCGTATATGTCGGTACTTGGATCAAGACACACGTCACCTGGTCGTTCGTACACTACTCCTCTCTCGCGTGGACTATGGAAATGCTCTGCTATATGGTGCCAACACACAAGATCTTGACAGACTCCAGTCTCTTCAAAATCGTGCTGCGAAACTTATTTCTCGGCCTCCAGACTCGATAGTCCACTGCCTCTCATGAACAAACTTCACTGGCTCTCCATTAAAAAACGCATTAACTTCAAGATATGCCTCCATGTGTACAAATGGTTAAACAACTCCGGTCCTCAGTACCTCACCGACTTACTCTCATACAGAACATTTCCTCCATCTGCCCCTGTTACGAGATCTGCGACTGATAAGACTCGTCTTGAGGTACCGAAGTCTAAAAAATGAAGTGGTGAAAAGGCTTTTTCAGTTGCAGGCCCCATGTTATGGAATGCATTACCACAGCATATAAGAAATGCAAGCTCAGTCACCATTTTTAAGAAGCTCTTGAAATCACATCTGTACTGACTATGTTTTGTATTTTGCCTTTTGCGTAGACTATTTCCTTTTTTTGCCGTACAGCGCCTTGATCACTGAAATTTGTTTTTCTGGATATTGCGCTTTATAAGAAATTGTATGTATGTATGTATGTATGTATCTCTCCTATAAGACCCACATCGAGAAGACGAAGAGTGAAGTATGTTCACGCAATAACATCTTGAACAAACCCACTGGCACAAGATGGGGTGCTCGCCCATATACCCTAAGAACGACGGCACTTGCCCTGTGCTACTCATGTGCAGAGTATGCTTGCCCTGTATGGGAAAGATCATCCCATGCCAAGAAGCTTGATCCAGCGTTAAATGCCTCCTACCGGCTTATCACAGGATGCCTCCGTCCAACACCAACGGAAAACTTATACATCCTAGCAGGAATTGCTCCACCAGACATCCGTCGTAGCGTAGCGAGCATGCAAGAGCGTAGCTGCCAAGTATCTAATGTGAAGCACCCTATGTTTGGACAGATACCTGCTGCCAACCGCCTTAAATCCAGAGAGAGTTTCTTAAGCAAAGTCCAACCACTTGATACAGTCTCTAAGTAGCTCAAGAGAGTCGCCTTGTGGAAATACTTGCCATCAACCAAGTAACATCTATGGCATTGAACCTGGTTAGCATCTCCCACCTGGAGCTGACTCCTCATGGGCTGAATGGCGATGCCTCAACAGATTGAGAACCAGAATTGGCCGATCTAAGGTTTCCTTGCAGAAGTGGGGCTACCTGGAAGCAGATCAGGACACTACCTGTGGTTGTGGAACAGCACCACAGACAATGGAACATATCTTGTCTGCCCACTGCTGGAGCAACAATGCACAAACAAGGACTTTGCGGAATTCAGTGAAGCAGCCAGACGTTGTACCCATCTCTGGCTGGATCATATTTGAGAACCACAGTGTTTGGACCCGATAATAAGAAGAAGATCTGGGAAACTAGAATAATATTTGCAAGTTTGTTTAATACGCTCATTCGCAGGTACTAGAAAATGTAAACACTGCAAAACTCTGCTGGAACCAATTGATAAATTCAATATTTATAAACAAAATATACATATTTCAAACTTATTCTGCTGTCTGTGGGATAATGAAAACCGCGCGAAGAAATATCGTTCCTCGAACCCACAAGTGCTCATACCGGTCACTAAAGTTCGAACCCTTAGAAATTGACCGTTTAATGGTTTTTGCGTCGTTGGCGTTCCTACTGCTTTGAAACAAAGACAATTATATGTTTCAATCAGGCAGGACACCTTTAAAGAATTTAAATTTGGCATGTAGAATTTAAGCGCATTTCAGCACATACAACCCATCTGTTAAGAGTCTATGCAATACTTTCACATTCTTCCGGTTGCTACCATAAAGCGTCTTGTCTCTTAGAGAAAATCGATCCTGTTGCATTACAGGACGCTGCCCGTAAACGTTATTTCCTTTGTAAACTAGACATATTTTAGAAGTATTGTTGAGGCTAAATTTCCCTCATAAAATCCACATCTGTTCCTTTATTCAAAATGCTAAATTCGCACACTTTCCTGAATATGAATAAAAATCAAAATTGGTTAAGAAATTGGACCCGAGAAAGGTCATTGAAATTGTCGATTTGAGTGACTAATCGAACATCTTACAGTTTGAAATTCCCCATGCAGATAGCTAGTGATATGTATAAAGTATACCTAAATGTAGAGTAAAAACTACATTTCAAACAGTTATGTTACATTTTTCCCGTTACTATGTAAGATGACACAGGAAAACCCAGGTCTGCGATGGTCGTACAAAACAAATGGCCGGCAAACACAGCACAGTTCAGAAGCCAAAATTCCCGCGGCAAAAATACGCTAGCATTCCCACCAGACATATAGCATGATACCGTGCGAAAGAAACGGCGAAGAAACACATAAGTATGCATCCAAGGTACGCGCGCGTATTAGGTCACCTAAAGTAAATGGGAAATGGAATTGTGGCGGACAGTATTTTTTTGTTTTTCAGCTCCTACGTACGATCGAAGCTAAAGTAGAATATTATCGAGATCTACCAAAATTTGAGGGTTACCAAATATTACTACTTTTTGATATCGAATATTAGTAATATAGAAAATATTACCAGACCAGTGGTTAAAAATTTAAAATACATTTCAAATACTACTAATTTTCGATATCGAAAAATACTACTGTCCATTGAATTAGCTTAGACCCTCGGTTTTAAATTAATATTAGAGAAGAAAGAGGTGTCGGGAAAAAATCGTGAAAGAAAAATTTGCATTCACGAAATTACCCAACAGGGTTTTTTTACATTTCAAAACATATGGATGGAATTTTACCTACAAATCTATTGAAATTGGACCCTTCTCCCCTCAAAGTTACAAATGATCTGCCCGGCCATCGCTGATGGTACCATTAACAAAATGGTCTTTGGTATTATACATACGAGGTTGGAAGCGACTATCGATGTAGCGATATACCCACTGCGATCAATATCGGCGGACCAGAAGACCTTGGCCGGACAGTGACCTGCTCATATTGTGTCATCTTCTCTTGAAAGGACATAATACAAAGAATGTATTATATTTGTATGTATTTGTATTTCTTTGAAAGTTTGAAGCGACATATTTTTGTATAGACGATGTGCTATGTGACATCACCGCCGGGCAAGAAACAAAGCACTGTCCGGCGGTATGCGTGAGCACCTGTAGGGCTTGTGCTTTTAAAATTCGCGCTCAATCAGCACGCACCTTCAAAATCTTGCTGGGTAATTAGATAAATACCAACTTTTCTTTCACGGTGTTCTCCCGACACTAATACCTTCTCTAATATTAATTAAAAACCCGAGGGTCTAAGCTAATTGAATGGACAGTAGTAGTATCTCGACGCAGCACCCAGGCCCGTAGCCAGGAATTTATGCGGGGGGGGTGCGGATTTGCCAGAAGCGGACCTTTTGCGTACCAAAAAAAATTTTCGGCTCGCTGCGCTCGCCGGTGGACCCAAAATTTTTCGCCGTCGAAACAACGACAATCATAATGCGATGGTTAACAGCTGCTTAGTCATGCTTAGTCATTCATATACCATGCACCAAAACCCAAACTTTTAATTGACAACGCGGACCTTAAACACGGCAAAGCGGACCTTCAACATCATAAAGCGGACCTTTGTCATTTTTGGGGGGGTGCGTCGCACCCCCCGCACCCCCCCTGGCTACGGCCCTGCCAGCACCGTTCATTTGTTCAAGATTAACATAATAAGTACATGACTAACATCACGAATGATGATCAGTTGCATGTAGTTGCGAAGTTCATTCATGGCAGACCCTTCATTATTAATTACATGCAGTTTGGTTTTAAAGAAAATGTTTACGTCCGGAGGGATTCCTCCCATTTACTATCCCAACTGGTACTTTATTTCACTTTGATACTTGATAGTGTTAAATGTTGTGTTGACTTCTAACATTTTTCAAAGTTAAATTATTTTTTTTTTAATGTCGCATCTTTAAATAACAATTATTATGGTTACGTTTCCCGGAATATTGTCTTATAGAAATCAGCACTGAAGAACCAACAATTAAATCGACCTTTATGTCAATCACGGGGGGTGTTCAAGTTGGTAAGTAAAAGGGTTGTGTGTTCAGATTCATGTAATGGTCAATTTATACTATTCATTAAACAGTGTCATTAATTTAAGTGAAAGTGAATGGCAAAGTTAAAATATGGAGAGACGTGTTGGTTTTACACAATGTACAATATGCATTAAAGGGCTATATAGTTTAACAATTTTAAGAACGACTTCTCAGATTTGTAAAATGTACTCACCTCACTTGTAACTTAGAATTTAAAAGTGATTTTACAATCGTTAAATTCAGATGTTATAACAGCAGAAGGAACCATGATTCTTGACATAGATTACAATCCTGCCTACGACAATTCGAGTTCACCTGAATATATAGAATTTACTACTAATATCGAACAATTGGTAAGTCAGTTTAAATAAAATAATTCCGGAGTAGAAAGTACTTCTCCTTACAATCTTGATTAAGAATTCTATTGTGGTGGCTATGAATATAAACTCCAGTATAGCATAGTTCAATAATTTATTATATCATAATGATATCATATCATATCGTATCATATCATTTCATATCCATATCATATCATTTCATATCCATATCAAATCATATCTTGCCATGTGATATATTTCCATGAAAGGCAAAGTATAATATAAACAGTATGTCCAGATATTTGAAAATTTTCAAATATAACGGAGAGGTTACAACCAAAAGTTGAAGCCTAAAAATATTACACCCCTTTAAAACAAATTCGAAAACGAATGATGAGGAAACGCTAAAAGAACATAGCAAAAAGATAAATGAAACAACCAATGAATCAACCTTTTCAAATATGTGCTTACCATTACTTTCTTAGAACAATAAACTTAAGCAAAAGAAAATTAAAGGTGGAAATATAGTCCACCCAATATATGAAAAATACTAGGTACACCTGGACAAAATTGCTACAGAAGGTTTTTTTTTACTGTAACTAACAGTAAACGATCTCCCAAACAACATATAGTTCAGTTGCTTAGAGCCAAATTTGGGCAAGATCGTGACACGCCTGATTAAAGCGCCAACTTTTGCACACTTACTTTTTAGATCCCACAGACACATTCTAGAAGGGGGTGCCAAGTCTGAGGGGCCTAGGTCATGGTTACGCAGAGGTCAAAGGTCATATGGTGTCATACTGTTAAATCCGTATGTATTTGCTAGATGCAGTATTATATTTACTCTGTCTTATTGTGTCTATATGTCCCCATAACAACATCCAGGTTTGGGTCACCTGTGGGAGGGGGCTGGGTGGGGGTTGGTCAATGTAACCCAGATGTCAAAGGGCACATTGTGTAATATTGTGTAAAGCCACATTATTTTACTAGATGCAGTATTGATATATTGTTACATCATGTTTTATTGCAGTATTTATTTAGAGAGTATTATTGTATATGTCCCATAGAAACATTTTAAAGGCAAATGCCCAGTCTGTACCTAATTCCAGGGCACGAAGAGGTCAAAGGTCAAACACTGTGGCACTGTTTAAATTTGTGTCCTTACAATACAGTGTTACCCCGTGTTTCATTGCTATTAGATTGGGCACGATGTCTATGTTTCTATGGGATGTATATAGTAAACGTGTTAATCCAGCAGATGAACCTGGAAATTTTGTATATAGTTTATTTTATGATTGTTATGATTGTCCACTTTCAGAATCTACCGCACCCTTGAGCGTTTTGAGATATTCAAGATGGCGTCCAAGATGGCCGCCAAAACCCATTTTCAGCTATAATTTTGTTCATATTAACCAAGGAGGATGATTTTGGTATCTATTCATATCTGTTTGAGGTCAAGGAATCCATTAAGACCAATAACATTACCAATGAAGGCTTACATCATGGTTAATCTAAGATGGCTGCCAAGAAGGTCCCAAATTGTGCCGCCAAGTCAAGTTTGGAGCAATAGGGTACTTAAAACTTACTTATAGCGGCGTTTGTGGTACAGTCAACCTTTTTGAGATCAAGGAATCCATTAAAACCAATTACATGACCATTGAGGGCTTACATCATGGTCAATCCAAGATGGCTGTCAAGAAGGTCGCCAATATGGCCTCCAATTCATGTTGGAGCAATAGAGTACTCAATACTTATAGTAGTGTTCGTGGTGTAGTCAAACATTTTAAAGATGGTCAAGGATCCATTAAAATCAATCTGAAACCATTGAGAGCCTGCATCATGGTCAATCCAAAATGGATGCCAATAGGGCCACCAATATGGCCGGCTAATCATGTTAAAAGCTATATAGTTCTTCATATTTAACTCAGTGTTATTTTATGGCGTCCAGTTATATACTTGTGGGGTCAAGTCATTCATTCAAACAAGTTAACGCAATTGAGCGATTGTACCGTGGCCAATTCAAAATAGCCACCGTGATGTTAATCCTACAGTACTCATACCCTGGTCTCATTCGTATCCCCAGTTACAGTGAGTCACTTTAAAATGCTGCTGCATAATTACAACAACTGGTTGTTACAAGTATATGCGTACATTGTACGCGGCGGCAGGTTGTATCTGGTAATGTGTCCGGTCAAGAGGAAGCCGTGGCAGGTTATTATACTCCTGGTATCTACAAAAGATAATTGCAAAGGAAATGTTATTACCTCAAACATTCCCTCGTCAGCTGGGGGGTCAGAGCCTAAGCTTAGATGTTAAAGGGTGACCTGGAATCGTTTCGAGGAAATATACCTACTGTAAGTGGACAATTGGGGGCTACGATGCTAACTAAAGGAGAAGTTACACTGATTTTTTTTCTCGTAAGTGGTAGTGGTGCACGTGTACATAGGTACAAGGGAACCAATGCGGAGAGCAAGGTTGAAGATGGCTGGTATGTAGTAGGGATATGAAGGGCAACTCCACAACCGTGAACCCCCGGACGTCCCCACTGGAATAATAGCAAATATGTAATGTTATTTGAGATATTATAAACCAGTAGGGGCGGGGAGCAGGGAGAAAAGAAAGGGTGAGTATTATTTATTACAACTAGATGCAGCAGCACTGTTCTGCATCCCAGTTCATAGCCTGACCTAGTTACCATGGTCGAAGAATCCTTAGCATCCAAACTCAAGTGTGGAATAAAGCGCAGTCTCGACTGGAGTGGATAAATCGTGATACTGAGACAGTGATGCCTCAGAGCTTGAATACGTGCTGCTGATCGAGGCTTACAGGTGCCAAGCGATTGGCTCTCGCTCGGCCAGGGTAGGCGCAAGGTGGTGCTCGGAGCAGTTGGACGGGGTTGGAGTTCCGGTGTGAAGTCTTGAGCAAGAGAGAGAGAGAGAGAGGGGGAGAGAGGGAGAGAGAGTGTGTGTGAGTGAGTGAGTGTGAGTGTCCCTCGAACTTGGCAGGAGCAAGGCGGAAGAGCTCGGGCGAAAAAAGGCTTGGCAGGAGTGCTGATGCGAAGCTCGTTGCAGGAGGAGTACCATTCAGGGTCGGTAGGAGTGATACTTGTAGCTTTTGGACAAGGATGGAGTGCTGGTACGAAGTCTGAACAGGAGCCAGTTAGTAGAATCTACATAGAGGAGCTCAAAGTGCTTGGACTGGGTTGGAGTGCCTGTGTGAAGTCTGGAGCAGGAGGAGTGCCACTCAGAGCTTTAGAAGCGACGCAGAGGAGCTCCAAGCGCTTAGGCTTGGCAGGAGCGCTGGTGAGATGCTCGTTGCAGGAGGAGTGCCATTCAGAGTCGGTAGTAGTGAGACGGAGGAGATTGGAGCGCTTGGACATGTTGGAGTGCTGCTGTGCAGTTTAGAGTCCGAGGAGCACCACTCGGAGCTCTTGGAGCAAGACAGATGAGCTCAGAGCACTTGGACAGGGTTGGAACACCGGTGTGAAGTCTAGTGTAGGATGAACACCACCGAAGTTAGCAGGAGAGAGGCAGACGAGCTCGGAGCACTTGGACAGGGTTGGAGTGCCAATGTGAATTCTGGAGTAGGAGTACCACTCAGATTTGGTAGGAGCGCTGGGAATTAGTTTGGTACTTGGCCGGTTACAGTGCAGGTCATAGAAAAATGACCTGCTCTATTTTAATATAATTTGTACGTCATAAGCACGATTATATCCCTTACTTTTCCTTCGATCACAGCCAATCAGGCCGCACAGAGCGTCGAGATAGGATGCCGCCCAGAAACCCCGGAAGCTCATTTATATAACAGAAATACTGTTCTAGGATTGGCTATAAAACCCAGCACTCTCATTAGTCGATACCTACTGAGATTGCGAAATACCCTGGTTACTTGTTCATATTGATTATTAAATTACAATACTGGCCTAATTTTCTACCTTTTCAACACGAACATCATCCTTCAAATATTACTTCTAATGTTAATTCCTAAATATCCCAACATTAAAGGATATGCTACAATGTTATAATTTTATGAAAACCAACAACTAATCACTAACTGCATGACCCTATCAAAACAGCTGTTCATATACAAATGAATAGAAAAAATCAAGTAACCACCTTATAAGTTGCTTCATTGGATTACTTGACCTCCAAAAAAGATGAAAACACCTCTAGTGCCACTCTTTAAAATATGAACATGGTTAAGCGGCCATATTCGTGACCTTATTGGCAGCCATCTTGGATTGACCATGATTGACGCAATGGTCATGTAATTAGTTTTAATGGATTCCTTGACCTCAAAAACGGTTGACTATACCACAAACACCACTATAAATAAGTATTATGTACCCTATCGTCCCAAATTTGACTTCGCAGCAAAATTTGGGACCTTCTTGGCAGCCATCTTAGATTGACCGTGAAGTAAGTTATCAAATGGTCATGTAGTTGGTCTTAATGAATTCCTTGGCCTCAAAACATATGATTAGATACCAAAATCATCCGTCTAGGTCGAATATGAACAAAATTATAGATGAAAATGGGTATTGGCGGCTATCTTGGATTTATGCAAATAAGAAGTTGTCCACACATTGCCTTAGTTATCCTTCGAGGTTACATGTGTTTAAAACATGTAAATATAGTTTTAAACTACCCTAACATGCAAGTAAGTAGCATATTTGTATCACCAGAATCGCTACTTATGGATATTTTGGCAGCCATTTTGGAAATTGTCGGCCATCTTGACCTGGACTTCAAAAAATTGGCACCTACCTTTAATATGCTTCTATGTGACCCAAACAACAAGTGTGCCAAGTTTGGTGCTTTAATCAAGCGGGTCACGATTTTTTCACTATGCTACTGAACTAATATCAAAAAGGTAGAAAAAGGGAAGTCTGGCAAGACATGCTAATTTGCATTTTTCGTGGACGTATATACGCTCATATTTCGACAAAGGTATATAGCTCATAAATGCATGTTTATGGAGATTTTCGACTTCCGTTTGTATTTGAACATGTTTTGCGTGGCTTTGCCTGCAAGATGTGTACCACTTGCAATTGATATGTGGAAAATGATTTTCATTATTCAAGATGGCCACAGTTTTCCCGCCAAAATTTGTCAGACTACATTCAGGATGAGGAGATCATTATTTAGCAAATTATCATCAGAGAGTATTAATTCAAACACATTGGGTCAACTAGTGCTGGGGCGCTCCCTATGTGAACTGATGGGTATATGTGCCTCCGCCAGGTGGAAAATGGGGTCCTTTCAGATAAAATGCAGCAAAAATATATGGTCATTCGGTACACAAGTTGAATAAAAATGGGGTCATCCAGTATGAAACTTTAAGAAGTGCGCTACTGAGGTTAAAACGTGAACTTAAAATAGGAAGTGCCTCTTTTCCAGAGTTCAAATTGCCATGAAATTATAAAATTGCTGCCATGAAATTATAAAATTGTTAAAAATGTAGTCAGTACCGCGGATCCTATGTTGCCGACAGCAAGAAACACTCAAGAGTTAAAGGGCCGTGGCCCGATTGCTAATAGCATCGTCCCCATAATCCGATATTTTACCGGAAGTGGTCAATATTTTGGTATCTGAAGGAAGCTACTATTTTTGCTCATTTACTCTGTGAAATATTAGGGCTAAAGGATATATGGTTTGAAAGTTATGAGCGAAAATGTACCCCATTTTGGTCGACCGATATTAATCTTGCACAGTAGTCTACAGGGCTAAGAAAATCATGTTTTTAGCTCTCACATGAAAACGGGTTGAAATATCGGCGCAAAACTTTACAGATGGGGTTTGGGGTGAAGGTTATTCTATCAAGATGAAAACTTAAACCGGGTTGTCCCCTTTTAATATGTTGTATAATAACCAAAATATAGGCAAAAATGGCACATAGGTTTCATGCAAATTAGCATGTCTTGCAATACTTCCTTTTTCTACCTTTATGATATGTTGTTTAAGAGGGTTTGTACAGCAAGTTACAGCAAGTAAACCCTCTGTAGCAACTTTGTCTAGGTCATACCGTAGATCGAGTGGACTAATACTGAACCCTCTAATTACCTGCCAATCTGTATGCATTCGTACTTTTATTCTCACTTTCAAAGTTCACGTAATTTGCTGTATATTCGAGAAACTGGCCTGAAGTAGGATTTTATGCCATTATATAATGTGGCATGATTGTTGAAATATTGAAGATCCTGATTGCAGAAGAGGAGACAAATGGATGTTGTATAGAATTTTTAACTTAGTATCGTATGTTGTAAACAGGTATAAACGGACAACCAATTTGTACATTTTGACGTGCGTGTCACATTATATGAAGTCTATTTAACGGAGAAAAAGGAAAGAAAACAGTTCATTGAAAGATATCATAGTAATTACCTCCATGACATTGCCCAAATCGGCCTTAGCTATGAATCCAGCATAAATCATATGTCGGTAACACCTGATTGCGCTATGAAGTATGTGCTGGTAGACATGATCTGAAAAGTTGGGGACTCGTCCGTTAGGACTCGTAAGAATTGGTACTCTATTGGTCAATGAAATGGAGTAATTACTATTTTCCCTTCAAATGAACATATTTGTGAACCTGCCCGTTCAAAGTGGATTCAGTCACGCGCGCCCTTTACGGTTATAGCTGGTGGCATGGTTATAGGGATAATGCTTGGCTTTAGGGTTAGGGTTTTATTACAGCTCGGATTGAGTTAGGATTAGTACTAAGTCTGGTTCATAGGGATCAGTTTTTGAAGTATTTCAGTGTAATTAACGTGTTTGTAAGAATAAACCCTTGAGAGATTTTGTAAGTACTTGTAATTCAAATATAATTGTCTATATCATTAATAAACTGAATTCATGACGTCACACCAAACCTATGTGTTCACCGTTTCTCTTTTAGTTTGAGTAAAGTCTGGGCCGTGTTCCCTGAACACCAGGCCTGGCTCTATTCTTGTCAGAAAACCTTGTCAGCCTTGTTTAACGTCGATCTTCGGTTATCTCTCGTTGAACTTTTCCCCCGTAACATTCTCCGAGCTTTACCTCTCAAATTTCATCATGAAACCGATAAGCCTGCATGTAATGTCACAACGTTTTTTACATTACAACAAGTTGACGGACATCCTCCATAGAAACGGGAATGTTGAAAATGCACGATGCACAGCACACATAATTGGTATAGGGAAAATGCACGTAACTCGACTTTGTGAAGTCATTACGCCCAACAGAAGCCTGTTTTTGGATATAGTATCTTCATAGAATGTAAATTACATTTGTTATCTTTCTATTAAAACCAAAATATTACACTTTTGTGAAAATCCATACAGGTACCTGCAGCTTCTAACATTTTTACTTCTGAACGTGATTTCCTACAGGGCCTGCAGGTGGGGCCTATTTACTAGGCACTGGTATCTTCATTCACTAAAGTATCTGTTCAGGTAGTTGCATTCGACCCTTCTGAACATTCGAGCCAAATTTCAAAACAATCTGAACACTTTCACCATAGGTACCTATGCAATATTCATAAAATATGCTAATAACCCGGCCGGTCCGGTCCAGCGTGATCACCTCGTGTTTGTGCATACACACTGCAGGGTTGCCAAAATTATCAGCCCAATTCGTGGGCAGACGCGCGAAAAAAAAAGTTGCCGAAAAAATAAAAAGCGCTCAAAATTGAAGTTAGGGAGCATTTAAACCATACTTTTGCGTTAATTTTGGACTCGATCAATTTCACTTGTATTATTGAACAAAATTCAAGATCAAATTAATTTCTCAAAATTGAGCTCAGTGGGGGTTCGATCGACCTTTCGCCGAGGAGAGATTAGGAAGCATTCTTAACCACTTAGACTAGCGAGGGATTTGTTGGCGTATATACAATACATACACGTAACAATAGAAACGATCAACATCATGCAAGATGATACTCTGATAGAGGAAAGTTAACTAAGGAAAGAAATTTCGCTTCCAGGAGGTGCTCACTCTCTTTATTTTCTTTTTATTGTATCCCAACTGATTGACAGCAGCCATTTGTCACCCGTCATACACGGCTACACACTGACCCAACGGGCGGTGTTCGTAACTATGCTTGTTGTAGCAAGAACATCATTGTGTGTAAGAACAACTTAAAACACTTTTCAAATCGTATTTATCTATGTCGTCCATTGAAAGTGAAAAGTAGCCAAAAATTCGCGAATTCGATGTGGGCCTTTGCAGTTCGCTGGCCGATTAGCCAAAGTCGCCCAGTTGGGCTACCAAATCGTGGATTTGGCACCATTGGTAATCATTGCACCGGCTTTGAGCGTGTGTATGTTTATGCACTACTTCCTTATCACTGGGCAACGGCGCGCGGTAATTGGCTGAGAGAAATATGTAAATAGACTAGTGTGTGACATCATCCTAATTATAGTTTGTCACTGCTCGCGTGGAAGCTTGTTGTAATGAAAAGCGTGTTCGTATTCTTGTGTAGTAGCGTTGATATTGGTATTTTGTTCCGATGTCAATTCTTTTATCAGATGAATGCTGTTTTTGCAGAGAGCGAGTTGGCTGGTGATGCTTACATAAGAGTGACGGGATTAAGGTAATGGACGACTTCAAAACTTAACCGTCAGTTCCTTGCCGGGTCCGCCAACCTTCGGCGGTTGGAAGCAATTGTTCTAAACAATGAAATATTATTTAACCGCCATTAACCGATGGTCAGCCGACGGTTGAGTTGTAAGGCCGTCTCTAGGCGTTTGTGAATAACTAAGTCACCCTATGCTCATAATTTCTGAATTAGCCTAATCGGAATTACAAATTAGTGAGCCATTGTATTAAAGCAATATCACACCGATCGCTGGTGTCCTAAAATCTTGAAAACACGACGATGTTGCTGTTTTCCAATGCGATGAACTCTGCCGTTACCACAAAATGTCTCAATATTGAGTTTCGTGTGCTGCTTTGTCTTCATACCTTTTTCCCACTAAACACAAGTCAGGGGTCCCTGCTGTAATTTTTTTAAAGTGGAAAAAATGGCACTTAGGAATTTAAGGGATATAAGAAAGGAACACATTTTGAGAAAGTGTATATTTCTTAATGCGAACTGTATTTATTCCAGCCCAGGGAGTGTGAAGGTATCTTTCTCAGTTTCTGTAGAGCAAGACCCACAACTACCATCGGATGATATGAACACACATTTGCAAGAAACTACAGATACAGTCGCAAGAATCTTTTCAAGTGCAGCAGGGGATCCAAATGGGCCGTTGTCATCAATAGCAGCAGATATCCAATCAATCTCTATTAATAAGTGTAAGGGTGTGATTTCATAGTTTGGTTGCCTAATGAATTTCAAGTTATAATCAAGTAATAATTTCTCGTATGAAGCTGCTCAATAAGTCGGTTAAAATGGTACAATTACGAAGCCATCAACCCTTTCTCAAAACCTGTCTTTGGTGTTTCTGGTATTAAATCAACATTCATATTCCTATTTTTTCAATCTTTAAATCCTTCAATGTTATATCTTATTTTTAATATGGTCTTCAGATTACAAAAGGCGGCAATTTAATTTGTTCTTGTATTTAAATTACAGTCAAATCTGAACCTGTAACTACTCCTGATCCAACAACACGTAAGTTATTCTATTTTGTCCCGCCTTTTGTCTGTAAGGTACCACCATGAACACTATCAAGCCATTTTTGTTCTTTAAAAATATTTTATATTTTAACTTAATACGTTTCTGTCAACAGCATTTTGGAGTGCGTGGGCGGCCTGGACAGCATGCAGCGCGACTTGTGGAGGTGGTGTACAAGAGAGCGAACCCGTGTGTGTCAGGATCCGAACCAACCTGGACACGGTGCCACTAGCACTCACCAGGGTTTCAACAAGGTCTTGGCCGCTTCTTTTTGTTATTTTTAGTGATCTACTTAATTGTATTCACAAGAACGGTAGAAATAGGCTATGGAAAATGAAATGTTTCATATTTGGAGTAATCAAGTGTTACTATCATGCACCAATATAATAGCACATTAAGGCATAAAGAAACCTCTGTACTTATTATCGGGTTAGTTCAAATCTGCTTTTGGGTCCAATGATATTTAGTGGTTTAGTGATTTTAGTGTTATACGTTGTCAGACATTTTAAAGAGTACGTCGACTACCAGTTTTTGATTATTTGGTAGTGTAGTTCACACTTACAGTTACCAAAGTCGAGCGGGTCCTCATTCGCAAATTCATTTAATAGGTCAGGTGTCAAGTTTAAGAGCTATGTTGGACATAGTCCTTTGATATCACAAAAAGTTAAAAGTAGAAATATCTGAGAGACGGTCAGCTCTTCATCAGTGGCTCTCAAACACTTTTCTGGATAGAAAAATACATCACTGTTAAAAATGTTTCTACTAACAACGTTGTTTTAACTTACTGGCAGTTGATCCACACAACATTTAAAACGTCGTTTTTACAGTTATAACATTTAAAACGACGTTTTTACAGTTATTTGCACTTTCGAGTCCCAACTGACAGTTAAAACGAGATTTAATAACATTTTGAACAGTGCAAGTTTTTTCTCCTCCCAGATAGACGAGTCTGGCGATAAAATGGTGCTTGTTTGCAAATCGAGGTGGCAATAACTTATATGCCAGTTCCAAGTAAACAGTATAGAGACACTCTGTAGCTATGACTGCCACGCACATAGCACACTCTAGCGCACTATTAGTGTAATCAAAATCTTTAGAAGAAAATAAAATTAATACATAGACAAGTATAGGTAGAGTTTGCATTCGGTTGATGCTGATAATATACTATTATCATAATTTTCAGGTGTATGTGGAAATAGCGCCTGATTCGACAATGATGGCGTACCACCGTTTGTGGTGAGTGTGGTTTATTCTTGTCTTACCTAATGGATTAAAAAAAATACAAAAAATAATAAAAAATTTTAATATCAAAATTTGTACACGCTTTTTTCCAAAGTTTCAAAGTGGCTGTTGCCTATTATTACGCTGCATCAGGAAATCGTCCCTAGGCTCTACGCACAATCATATCAAATACTTATATTGTAAGTTCCCCATACCACTACCACAACACGCTGGGTCCGTCGAGGCAAGCGCGATAAAGTGGCTTGCCCAAGCGTACAACACGTTTGGCCTCAGCGGGGCGCGAACCCATAACCTTCGGATCATGAGTCCGGTCGTTGTATGCCACAACCATATCCCCAGGACCATACTCGCCCTCATGAATTCATTGTTTAATCACACATCTAACCCAAACAATTTATACAATTCATCCAATCAATGTGTTTTATAGCAAAGTGCAATTCATCATTGGTACCGACTTAACCTTTCCGCTAACTGCGTAGATGTTCGTAATTCAAATCAGCTGGACGAAGACGGAGACAGTATCGGGGATGCCTGTGGTAAATAACTTTTTAATTATTTATAAGCACCATGAATGGAATACAAGGAGTATCTATGCGCTTTGTAAGCTTTAATTCTTAGCAGTATTTATGATGATGGTGGTAATGGTCCTAATAATAATTTTATTTTGTGTTTACTGCTCAGATAACTGCGTAGATGATGCCAACACGAATCAGATGGACAGTGATTGGGACACATCGGAGACAATTGCGGTAATTTCTTTAAACCAAGTCACCCATAAAGTTGTTAAAACACTACAGAAATAATCAAATAGAAAAAGATATTGACATAGCATAATCCTCTAAATTAAGCTTGAGAAGTACTAGCCCGCAACAACGCTGTGATGATACGTGTTTCGTATCAATTTTACCTCCAGATAATTGCCCAAATAACGCAAACACAGATCAGACAGACACCGACAGGGACACGCTGTATGTTTGTGGTAAATATTTGGACCATTTTTATAACAAATTTTATTATTCAATGTGTAAAATTAATACCGTTCGTTCCTTACTCTCGTAAGGAACGTCATATGATGTGCGAACCGTAGGGAACGTCCATAGCATGTATAGGGTATTTGTGATTGTTCTGGTTGTTCTGGTTGTTTAACACATAACTAACCTGCAAAGTAACTTATATTTGAATCATACTCTTTTTATACCATATTGCGCACCAGAGTAGTCTTTACTTGCAAGAGGACAGTATTTTTTCCTAATATTGAAATCAAATTGAGAATTTTTAAAGATATTTTGTTTTAAAATTAAAAAAGTGCGAATGATTTTAATAACGCACGCGTGAGCTTTGAGACAAACCGTGGCCTAAAATAATTTAGAATTACCTTAACTCTTTCGAACCTGAATTAATTTTAGGCTTTCATTTTTGAACCGTCACTTAAGACATGTCCAGATCTCTCACATAGCAATTCACATGCATTCTCCATTTCCAAACTTCTTGCTTGACGTTGTAAAAGACATTTTAAGCTTCTAAATGATACTAAACTTCATCTTTTGGATTGTTCCATATTTGAGATACCAAAATAATATCTGAATGTATTTTCAAGTATTTTTATTTATTTGCAAAAAACGCTCATAGTGCTGCAGCATCAGTGAAAAAGGGCCTTAGATTTCTACCAACCAGGGCCGGAATAATACATTTGCAATCATAGCTAAAATTGATCATTGGGTTGTATATAGTTCAATAGTTATAAAAATGTTAACCATTTAAAAAAAAAAGTGATGTCAATTTGCATAAATAAGCATTTTGCAAAATGGCCGCCATTTTTAAAGGTTATAGCAATACTAGGGTAACTTAGTGTCGGAATGTATGTTGTCTGGGTCAAGAGGTTCAATATTACAATTGCCAGATTTGTCTGAGTCGTGGAAACTTATATACACGGCTATTTTTTCAAGATGGCCGACATCTCGTCAAGAGACCGTGTCATTTTTTCTTATTCTAATAACCTAGGAAGATGATTTTGGTGACAAAATGATTGTTTTCTGTGATCACGGAGTTGAATAAAGACTATTTTGAAACCTGTAGAATTAATATCAAGGTGCTTTTTTGCATTTGTCACTTTTTTTCCAAGATAGCCCAATTTTTTTTTAAAATCCAAGTAACCAAGAGTGTTAACTTACTGCAATGTCGGCTTAATGCGGCAAGTGGAGCAATCTATTAACCCAGATTCTTGATAATTAATACCGACACAGAATCCTCGGTAACTCCTCCTTAGAACTTCCTAACTGCGCTTTATGCCCCCTATGAACGAAAACCCCAAAACATTGACTACCAATAGGTGTGCACATGAACCATGACCATTTTAATTGTTCGAAATTCGGGGCCATTTTACTCTTACATATCTTGAAACAAACAAATAATGGTTTCTATTAAATAATACAGGCCTAAATATCAAAATTTCCCCCTGCACTTCCCGATATTGTTTTTTGGGGGCCTACATTAAGTAGTCCAATGTGCACATTTTGGTGTAACATTGGTAGTCCATGAATAACATGACTCACGACTCATCTGACAGTTTTGAGAATATGGCTGTTGAAATCCTTGACCTATAAAACATCCACTTTGTCACCAAAATCGTCATCCTAGGTGCGGTATAGCATGAGGTATAAAAGATTTTGCCCTTTTCTATGTCGACCATTTTGGGAAAATAGTGACTATGGAAACTTCATTACTTTATATTTACCTGACAGTTTTGTAAATAGTTTTATTGAACTCCGTGACCCAGAAATTTTTTATTTGACCCCACAATCATCTTCAGAGGCTATATATAGAAATGTAAGGTTTGTGCCAATAAAACTGTCGCCATCTTGGAAAATACGTCACATGAACCATTTATAGTTTTGGGAATAGTTTTATTATCTCTTGACCCAGTAAAAAATGTTTACACAAAATTGTCCTCTTAGGTGTTTTTGGCCTTTAAGATGTCTTACAATTTGGAAAATGGCGTCGTATGCAAATTTCCACCAATTTTCATTTTGTCATCACCTGTTTTTCATGACCTCTCCACATACCTACGGTCCATTTTAGCATGATGACAAATGTTATGATGTCTCGGCCCCGGTAAGCATCTCTCCTAAAATGGTTGGTGCTGCAGCCCTATCAGGCGTTCTGTGGGTGCGAAAGGCTTAAAATCAGCGTGCAATAATATTTCTCGACTATAGCAATCTGGTTAACGTACACCCTGTTTTTTTTAAAAACAGATTAACTGTCGGCAAAGGCTGCTAACCGAAATCAGATGACAAGATGGGGACCACTATCGGGGATGCTTGTGGTGAGAAAATGTTTAAATGAATATCTCTAAGGGGATGAATTGAAATTTTGTTTCTATAAACCTGGTGTAACTAACAAAGGTCTTCAATCAATCAATCAATCCATCATCCATCATGCCTTTATTTGTCATCACATTATTTACATACAGAAATGGACAATATTATAGATACATTAATATGGATTTAAAAAATCGACAAGCAGGAATTCTGTACATACATAAACTCAACTGGACCAGGACATTGCAAAACGCAGAGCGTGTAACGCAATGCCTCGGTTAGACAAGAAGTATCAAATTATGTGTAAGCTAAATAAACCTGGGACCTACATACCCCAATAAATTCTCAGGGAATGTAAACAATTTTTAAAATACATAACCCAATAGTAAAACTTTGATAAGGAGAGCAATGTATAGTAAGCTGGAGGATTCATAGGAAATAATAGGACTAATATTTGACATATTACATAGAATGAAAATAGCTACACTAGGTATGTAGGCAACTTAACAAAACTGTTCAAGGGAATAACAAGACCAAACACATAAAACACAACATGAGACAGGGACAAACCAGACATACAAAATTGGGACAGGTGAAGGGGGAGGGAGGGGTGACAGCAATGACTATGAGAGAACGAGCCGGCGAAATAATGCATATAATAAAGAACACAAGGAAGAAAATTAATAAGCCTGGTAAGAGTTGACGAGAAAATGTTTGAAATGTTTTTAAAGGATAAAAGTGTAGGACTACTTTTGAAGGTGCACTGGAAAATTATGAGCTGCCTAATTGCCACTAATTCAATCAAATTATATCTAGAAACAATTGATAAATATATCAACACACTTGTAAACTATTTTTAGAATTGTATGAACAGGAAAAACAGAGTGATGTTTTGAAGCAATAAGTGTAATTCCCGAATGCCCGACAAAGGTGGGGACCATGGCCTTCCCCCTTCTTGCAAATACCACTGCATTTATCACCTTACTTTCCCAAACTGCACTGCCATTGAAATATTTAGCTAAACATTTCTTGATCCATAAAAGTTTCGGCTCTCCGATTTACCTAAAAAGTTGTACCGTCTGAGCCGCTAGCCTTGAGTAAGTGTGTCTTATCTGACGTGTACATTCAATCATCCATTGCTAGAAAATGTATACTTTTAAGGCTTATGATCAGACTATAAATGTCTGAACAGATAGGTATAAAAGTATATTGTAAGGTATATATTTTAACATTGGCCGGGAATGGTCAAACATTTCGTATTAATAAAATTCAAATTGAAGTCATTCACCCGCTGTAATATTTCTATTTTTATGAGTTTTCAGATAATTGCTTAGAAGATGCCAACAAAGATCAAACGGACAGAGATGGGGACGGTGTAGGAAACGTGTGTGGTAAGATCGCGTTTTCACATTTAGTAGATATTTATTCGATGTGAAAATTACCCTACTTTAACTTTATTTGTGTAAAAGCAGCATATAAAGTTAAGGAGAAAGACCGCTATGTGCATTTTCAATCAGGAATAAATGAATATCTACAACAAATAAATTAAATTTAGACGCCATCATCAATAAATTCGTTATAATAAGAGAGTGTAAAAGTATATTTCTGCATGAAAAAGTTATAATTTATTAAGGATTTTTTTTGCGCAAAGATCAGTTTCGAAGCATCGTGATGTTTCAATATTTACAGTGCGAGTAAAAAAAAAACAATTAAAAAAATAATTAAAATAGTTAAGAATTATTTCTGCTCAAATGGTTGCTTTTGTGCTGAAGAGAAATAAACATGCTTTCAGAAAACGTTTACTTTGTGTCATCAGGGAAAAAGTTACATGCCTATTGTTGCTGAGAGACATACAATTCCTGTTTGGCCATTTTGAGCCACACAAAGATGCATCGTTTGCATAGAGTAACACAGCCTTCAACAGTGCTTTTGGTAAAAAACATAAAACACCAAATTATTGTCAAACAATAGAAGATGGTAGAATAATTGCAGGATTATAAAAGTAATATCCAAGAGATTACAAAGAAAATCCTGAGTGAAAAAATGTTCAATGTATGTCTCAGATAAGGAAGTCAAGATGGCTGATGTAAGACCACAAAACCTACAACGAAACTTTTAAGTCAAGTCAAAGGATAGAAGGTTTTGTATTCAGCTCTTAGAAACCAGTGCAATGGAATGTTTAAGTAGTAATTCCAATTTATTTACAGCTTTAGTTCTCTGAATTTCTGGACCCTGAGTATGCTTTATTTGGGTCTCTCCGCAAAATTGACATATTTTCTGAACCCAAAGTCCGAAAGACACCATATAAAAATCTTTTGATAGCCAGTTTATTTCTGTAAACAACCAAAGCAAACTTCAAGCTAAAATAACGTTTAACCTTTCCAGAATGTAGAGTTTTTATTGACCCACCCTGTATATGGTACACTTTGCCGTGTTTATGGCAAATATCCCCCATGCAATGTTGAGCCAGGCCAAGTTGTCATAACGTTCCTAAGCTTCACCAACGTTGATTCAATGCATTAGGAAAGTGAGATGTGAACTTGATACTGATAGCTCTGCATTTCTTTTTGACTCCAGACTGAAGACAGTTTCATTGATATCGCGTGAACTGTGCGGTTTCTTTGAAAAAGACCCTTTATTTTTTAAATGACTTTTTGAGGTTGTAGTTCAAAGTAACAGCCTTATTTTGTTTGTTACCAAACAGATAATTGCCTCGGTGATGCTAATCATGATCAAATGGACAAGGATGAGGATGATATCGGGGACGATTGTGGTGAGATGCTCCTTTTTTAATTCATTCATTGTGTCAAATTAATCTTAAATAAAGAGATATAATTAATATTGATTCATATCGTCACGAATCTTCCAAACAGGCCAATCGACCAAAAGTCACATTTCGAGATATCGACGATTGAAGTTTTAGAGAATTATGAACTTGCATATCTAAAATTTGAAACATTTTAGGAAAATGATTTTATGTGTACATAGTAGACATTGAAGAAACGTTCTTAATTTTGAGCACGCTTTCAATTCAAGTATCCTTTGTTTTCCTTGTCAAATTTAATTATAAAGTGATTGTCTGTTTGCAAAAACTAAAACCGTCCTCTGTTTGGCGTACTCAAAAAGAGTCGATCGATCGCCTCAGACGGTGGTATTGAACATGTTAAACATACTTTTGCCTGCGGAGGGCGCTAGAAATGGCTATGCTTTTGTACGATTTTCTAGCCGCCATCATCTCTTACAGGCAAAATATGCCAATGAAGCTAGAAAAGAGGACTGATGAGGTTCTATTTTTTATTTTGTAGTTAGAATTGATTTAATCAAACTTAATACTTAATGTAAAATATATATCAAGCTATAAATATATTAATTTGAATGGAAACCTGTAATTTAAGCTGTATTTTACGGGGTTTTGTTAGCAGAATTGCTGCCAGAATTTTCTTGTAAAATGTATAGTATTTTTCCTGTAAACCTTAGTACTCAATAGTTATGAAAATTCATAATAATGTACGATAATGTTGATACTCTAAAAAAAATCGAATAAAAGCTCCAGTTGTAGTCGTTTTATACGCCTGGTAAATTGGACATAAAATTTACAGTATATTTTGCTGTATTTCCAAATTGCAGCATCGGCCTACATGTGTAAGTACACTAAGAACATCCAAAGTGTATGGCTAACGTTTGAAACCCTGGGTTTTGTGAATTATTGGACATAATAACTTCCATAAACGTTAAGTGGAAGAAATAGTGATTTATCTGTTTATTGCTTGAAGGTGTATATTTTGATACTTTTGCAGAGTAAAAGGAATCAAATATCACTATTTTATCAAGAAGAAAGCTTTATCTTACTATCAAGTCATTTATATTTGTATTAATTTTACTAGGCGTTCGGACGAAAATCATTATAATTCTCAATAACGAAACTATAGGAAGAGTATATTGGCAATTAGTGTCAAATGATGTTTCTAAAAATCGTTAAAACAAACGACTTCGGAGTGTTTATTGGTACAATTTGAAATGAAATTGACATTCCCATGGATATTATTTTATTTTTGTCATCAAACAGACCATTGCGTATTTATAAATGTTTCACCTTTGGAGTCACAACACTCGTACAGTATAGTTGAAAACTTTGAGTAAAAAACAAACCATTTTGAGGTTAAGATGGCAGTTTGCCGGCATTTCTACTGGGGTGCTCAATGGTTAACTTGTATTTCAAAGACTTCTGACGTTTAATTTAAATTCAAATTGCCAAAATTTCTGATTATCAAAGTGGTATTTATTGAAAATGCAGAATGATAATTTTCTCATAGTAAACATCCTTCTTTATTGGAATTGAAAGGAAAATAGTGTAATCGGGTTGCATTCAATTATATTGAGTAATTTCAATGAATAATCTTTTAATGTACCATTAATCATGTATTTTAATTGAGATGGCTGATAATGTGAATAATAATTTAACACCAAATAATGTTAAAATAACACCAAAGGTGTTGAATTTTGACACCCTCTTGGTGTGGTCCTCCTAGAACATCGGCGATGTTAATTTTAACACCCTATGTTTTGCAGTGTGTACTCAAAATCACATTACTTTATTGCGCCTATTTAGTAAGTACACAGAGAAATTATCAAGTTAGTTTAATTAAAATAATCAACTAAGTTACTGGAACTCAAAATAATATCGTAGGTATGTGGGGAAATATAGCAAAGAAAAGAGGAAAAACGGAAAAGATTTTGAGGTACTATGTTTTACATATCATTATTAATCTTAATTTGGCTGTAAATTAATCATGTAAGTAACTTTTATAAATGTAACTAACTGAGAATCGAACTTGGGACCCTCTGATATGAACCCAAATACCCAACCACGATACTCTGCTACCTTATATACAGGGAATATATAGGAATATTGGATTTATATGCATTAATACTTTCCTTTCAAATTAATATATTGCAAATTAAAATGAACAAATATCATATCAAAACGTGAAAGGGTTTTCAAATAGAAGTTTTTGAAGTATCTATAAAAAATTGAAGTGAAAAAAAGTTACTACATTAGTGCTTGTTTATGTTTGTGACCTTTCTTGGTAACTTTTAATTACTAACATAGCTGATTTTTACATTTTTTTTTACTTAATTACAGCTTCAACAATCAATTAAAGGTGCAACGAGAGATTTCACATAACAGGTATCCCTAAAAATGTGAAAAATCTAATTTTTGCACTAATGTAAAGCTTTCTATCAGAAATGTCCCTATGTGAAATGATTAAGCTGGAAAATATTTCTTTGGTACAAAAATTGTGCAATTTCTAATTTCGTATAGGAGCAAATACAAAATTCAGCCTATGTTTTATATTGAAATTAAGGAAATGGAAATCGCATTTTGTTTTCACTTTCAAGGCATTTCTGTAACCAAAGACAAGGTAAGAAATCTATTGGGGGGGGGGTCTTATCTATATGAAATCAATACATATGACACAATATATGGGTACCCCAAAATCTCTCGTTGCACCTTTAATTTCCAGCAACAGGTGTAACTGAGTAATTGCTACTATTTTTTGCACAATTTACCGTAATTTAAATATATATATGTTTGTGTTAACATTTCTCAGATGAAATAAGGGTATTTGTGAAACTATTCTCATGAAACGTATGTTTTATGTTTAAAAACAATAAAAAAAATAATAAAATAAAACTCAACTGGCGCGATTCAAAACTGAAGACTTCTTTTTGCCGTGCTCAGCGCCCGGATCGTCGCTTAGACAGTCAAGACATCTTACAAACCACGTCTAGTAAAGAACACAGCTAAAAATGCATATTTTTATTTAAACTTATTACCACTATTAACATGCATCTTGTATTTGACGAAAAAAGACAAAACTTGGCTGTAATTTAAAAATCAAGCAAAATACTTTTTTGTCCAATTTTCCAGGCCTATTACGACTAAATTTATAAGAAAGGCTCTGAATTATATCAACATTATTATGCACTATGGATTTTCAATTATAGGTTATTTACAGGAAAAATACTGTAAATCTTACAGGAAAACACTGGCAGCAATTCTGCCAACAAAATCCCATAAACACAGCTTTTAAGTTTTCCATTCAAATTCACTTATATTTTACAGTTAATGCTATTACTGTTTAACCAAAATTAAAGTCATGGGCCGATCGCTAATAGCCTCGTCCCCAGGGACCCCAGATTTTTCACCGAAGTGGTCAAAATTTTTGTTACCAGAAGAAAGCTCTATTTTTCTCATTTACCCTGTGAATATTAGGGCTAAAGGATGTTGGTTTGGATGTTATGAGTCGAATTTGGTCGACCAATATTGTTTACTAGTACTCTATGGGGATTACAAATAATGTTTTAGCTTCTCTTTTCAAAACGGTTGAAATATCCGCGCGAAAACTTTACGATAGGGTTTTCAGGTGAAGCCATACATCAAGATTAAAAATTTACAGACTTATATACACCGTACAATTTGGTTGACATTTGTGGATAGGCCTCCTAAGTGTGTTAGTCAGTGCTTTTAGTTTCAACACATGCACAATCTCTGTAAAACTCACCAACTAGATATTTTCAGTGCTTTGATTGAATCAATTTTTACAGTATACAGATAATTTTCACAGTAAATATTTGGTCAGATTTTTGTCAGTAAATACTGCAAACATTTATAGTATTAGTGTTGCAAAATTGTCTCAGATACAACTACAACACATTTCTAATATAAACGTTCGACCAGACTCTATCGGCTACCCAGTGTTGATTGCAAAAGGAGAGAAGATTCGCAATATCCATTGATCGATGGGTCACTTTATAAGCTGTCGTACGGTGGTTTTAGGTACAGCAAACAGACGAATGCAGATTGGTCTGTTTGGAAGACTTTCATTTGGCGTTTGGGTATGATTTCCAAAAGTGAAAATCTATTATATCTAAAAATTGGAATGTTATTTTTGCTCAATATTTGGTATATGAAAAGAGCTTGTGATATAGTATCATAATATGCAAAAAACTCAATTTCGCCAAAATGGTCGATTGGCCTGTTTGGAAGACTCATGACGATATGACACTAGGTGTGAAGTGAAGTCGCCGCTTCACGCGCATATCATTCATTTCACTTTTGTGCGGACGTTTACATTAATTTTGTAACCTGCAGTTATGGCAATTAGCAATTCCTGAATATTTTTTTTTATATTTATGTATGTAAATATAATCTATATATATATGGCCAAAAAAGAACAAATTTGTTTCCAGTAGGCCTCACGTATTTGGATTTTGGAGTAAATTTTAACCGTATTTCATTTTTTTTGAAGACCTGAGAAAATTATAATTTTTAGACAAAAATTGCCTTATAGAGATAGAAATTTAATTTCTTTTTTAAAATTAAAGCGATCGCAAACCGATATTTCTGTTTTATAAACTAATAATCTTACAGTAAAATATGGTTTGCAACTTATTTGGTTTGCCATTTCATGTGATCTGATACATTTCCGCAGACCTCTCTGTGGAAAGATAAAGATTAATTCATACTTGTTAACCAAGAGAAGAAGCTTCTAGATCAAACCAAAATGATTTGTTCGCATGCCAGGAATGCGATGAAGGACTAAGCACTAATTCAAGTGTGTGTTCTATATCCCTAACGCCACTAGAGAAAAAATGACTACCAACTTGACGATCACCGCAAAAAAAAAAAAAAGCGAGGTAGCGTTATATTTCTTGTTAGATTTAGGACATTTTCCACCTAAAACTGGTCAGGGGTCCGCTCCGTGATATTTTTGGAAGTGCAAAAAAAAAAAATAAATAAATAAATAAATAAATAAAAAAAATTAAGGGATCGACGTTAGGGATACATGTATAACACACAAAATTACCAAGTACGTCTCTTTGTTCGACTTCCAGATAACTGTGTTAATAATTCAAATGCCAATCAAGTAGACACAGATGGCGACAACGTCGGAGACGTTTGTGGTGAGATGTTTACCATTGTAATCCTTATCGGTTTACAACCTATTATGTTTCTCCCTATTAACACAATTGGATTTTCTAATTATTTGCTTCCATGCAGTTTTCATCACTCGTTGACCTCTTGGCTATTGTCAAGGTTCTATCAGCAACTGATGTTGGATGGAATAGTTAGGTACTATCAATTCTGGATTTGATCTGTATAACAGCTATTGATTAAATACAGAATACCGCTCTCCTCCATGGTTCACTTGGGATTGGGCAAATGGATCATGAAAGCACCCCGTCCTTCGGAGGGGACGTTAAGCCGTAGGTCCCGTGTACAGAGAGTCACAACTGTACATGTACTACGCAGTCAGGGTCGAATAGGAGTAGGGTGAAAACCTTGACTGCTCCCAATCCGTCCAGCCTGAAAGCGGGCATGTTAGGAGCGTCCGTATCATGGATACACGCGGCCCAGATCAGCATACTCAGTTGAATAAATCCTGACACCACCACCACCACAAACCATTACCAATGACTTGTGGATACGCGAAGAAGAAGAATCAATGCTGCCTTATGTTGAGATTAAACAAATCATTTCAGAACATAGGCATACCTGGTTCGACTCTAATTTTCTTGTTAATCAGGCCTGGTTATCTTTGCTTTTTCAGATAACTGCGTTACCAATGTTAACTTTGATCAAGCGGACTACGATGGGGACACCGTCGGGGACATCTGTGGTGAGATATTTCATGACTAGAAAACTCTACGATAACTACGCCAAACCATTTAAAGTAACAGGCGAAGATTTTTTTACTATACAAAGTTTTCTCAATTTGCACTCGATCTGTTGTAGAACACTTTTCGAAGGTTTATTGGGCAAACAACAAACAAGTAAAAAAGAAAACAAGAAAAATATGTTTTGAACTTGCCTGCTATCGTAATGGCCCTTATAGAAAAGCATGCTTTGATCATCATCTTATTACATAAAGACGGTGTATTCGGCTTATTCACTTCAGGTGTAAGCATATGAAAAAAACAGGGTACGATAACAATTGAAGGTCCTTCTTTCTGGAAATGAAAGGTTTTGAGTCGGTTTTGGAGTACAAAATGTCAATAAAACCTTTTGAAAATCTCTTTCTGCTAACGATGTTCCACCTGGATTGGAATGTCCTCAATATCTACGCCTTAATAGTTTCCTAAATTAATGATTGCGTAAGGCCTGGTAAAAACGACAGTGGAGTGTGGTAGCAACAAACTATGGTATAGCTTGATCAGATTTGGTGAGGATTTCTGATTTTATTTATGTTACCGCCAAAGAAAACCCTTTATCGCACGACTACGTATCGGTGTGTCCTGTCAAGATTTTGCTTTGCGTCCATTCCGCTATTTTTTTCAAAAGATAGGACAAAGAGAAGTGTTAAGGACCAGGATTTGCAAAGGAGCACAATGGTAACTTGAGGGGTAACAATGTTACCCGTGAGGGGTAACAATGAGGGAGATGTCATATATAATTTGATTTAATACATTCATAGATTGAACACGGATATAGATTTATTTGTTTAAATTTTCTCGGGAACTACCTCATTAGTTCATGTGAAGTGAGAAACTTTAAAACCAAGTGACGTACGAGGAGCTGTTTGTGATTCCTGTCAAATCAGAAAAAACCGTGAAACTTTGCTTTGTAACTTGAAAATTGGTGTTTTGGATTTGCAGACAACTGCGTTGTTACAGCTAACGTAGATCAGAAGGACGAAGATGGGGACCGTATTGGAGATGCCTGTGGTAAGATACTAAATAAAATATTCAAATTAAATGGAATGAGTTTATGTACGTTAACTTGGGAGTTCTCGTGCATCATAAAAGCATGCCGTAAATTAAACCAACACAATACCAAACTCCCAATTGGATTTCTTTCTTGTCAGTTGACATCTAAGCTCACGGATTTGGACTTGATGTGAAAGACTACGACAATGTTACCAACAAAATACATGTAGTTACAATCTGGTTTCTTTCAAGTCAGCTGACAATCGTGTAAGCCAAGAAATTTGAGGTTGAGATGAAAGTTGCAAACAACGAAATAAGTTCCCATTTGGTTCCTTTTTATCCAGCTTGCATTTGTACTTGAAGTGAAACCAATAAGATACAAAACTCCAATTTGGGTTTCTTTCTTGCAGGTGATATTTAAGCCAACGAAAGGGTTTGCCGTGAAAGCCATAAAGAGCAGGGGCGGATTTTTTTTTTGGGGGGGGGGGGGGCACCCTCTGTGACGCCTCCTATTGTTTTTCAGAGCACAGGTCGCGGGGCGCCCCGTAAATGACTTTTTGTCGCACAGTATGTTGCCTGTATGTTACATTGTTGTGTTGTTTAGTGCTTGGGGAAAAATGCCCCTCTTTAGAATTACGAACCGAGTGAAATAAATTGGGTCTACCCGGGAAATTTGAAAAATTGTGGAGGCATGCGAATAATGACTGGTGCCCCTATTGAGAATTCCTGGATTCGATCATGAAGATGTTTCCAAAGAAATCTATAACTTCCCATTTGCTTTTTTCCTAGTTAGCTCTCATGTAGGCCTAAGCCTACAACATTTGAGCCTACAACATGTGAAAGGCTACAAAGATTTGGTCAGTATAGAGCAAATTCTTTCTTTAGATAAATGCATTGAGCGCGTGATAATTTAGCATTGCAGTAATTTAGGCAATGGATATTTAAAATGCCAAAATGGGTGAAATCCCTTTGTTCCTTCTTTGTGGATATTTCTTTGGGCCTTCCATTGGAGAGACTGTGTGTTTGCTTATCATTTAGTAGACATGAATACTTGAATCTCATTGGTTAACAGGCTAATTAATATATTTCCGTATGGCGTGGTAGGAATTTGCTAACCACGTAATATATCAGACCCCTACTTTAAATACATTAAAATCTATGTGTGTAATGATCTTGTGCATCTGAGGAAGAGACTGCTCTGTCAGCCCCCTCTGAGAAGCACAATCCAATATGGCCCTTTTTGCAACACACTCCTGTGCATGTGTGTATGATGCTGCAATGTAAAAACACATTGATACCAGTGGCGGATCCAGGATTTGAAAAACGTCAAAATTACCGGGGGGCTGAAAGGCTGAAACGTGTCCAAAAGCTTCCAAAATGGGCTGATTTTGCAAGATTTTGCAGAATTAACGGGAGGCGCGCGCCCCCTCCGCCCCCTCCCTGGATCCGCGCCTGGATACAGTAATTTGTTCCTATGTTCTTCGTGTATAAATACAGTTTGAAATTCCCCTGTGTTTTAGATAAATTGTGATTATTGCCAGAGAGTCTTTCAAAGAGGTGAGTTAAATGTTTCCCCAGTCAATACAGTACCGTGGTCATGCATACTCTGCAGAATTCAACTACTGTGCATTCTTTCAACATGACAGCGTGGTCTAGGAATGCCAAAAAAAAAAAAAAAAAAAACTTGTGCATCTGAGGAAGAGACTGCTCTGTCAGCCCCCTCTGAGAAGCACAATCCAATATGGCCCTTTTTGCAACACACTCCTGTGCATGTGTGTATGATGCTGCAATGTAAAAACACATTGATACAGTAATTTGTTCCTATGTTCTTCGTGTATAAATACAGTTTGAAATTCCCCTGTGTTTTAGATAAATTGTGATTATTGCCAGAGAGTCTTTCAAAGAGGTGAGTTAAATGTTTCCCCAGTCAATACAGTACCGTGGTCATGCATACTCTGCAGAATTCAACTACTGTGCATTCTTTCAACATGACAGCGTGGTCTAGGAATGCCTTGTTGGGCAATGGGAAAGCTGTTGGGAAGCTGGTCTACAGTGACTTAGTTTGTGTTCTTGTTGATTTGTACTTTGTAGGCTCCCATAGATACTAGAGATAGGCCTAGACTTAGCCAGGTGCCCGTGGTCTAAGCCTAATGAACTTGTTTTTAATTTATTTGGAAAACCGAAAAGTGCTTGGCCATGACATGGTCTAACTCTGGCTGTGCTATTCCTGATTTAGATCTGATCTACTTTAGGTTTACCACTTCAATATTAATGTCTACTAAATACAATACGGAAAATACCTATGGTTGGGCCTCATGTGATGCGACACCCAGCCATAATGTAGTTTTCCCTATTGCGTGAACAAACAGGGGCTAACTATTAGTGTCGCAGAGTTATAATTCTAATCAATCTAATCGTCTTTGGTATTTCAGACTTCTGTGAAGACGACGGAACTGCTGTCGATGGAGATGGAGATACCATTCTGGACCATTGTGGTAATATATTTCATGTTATACTCTGACCGAGGTGATACGTTCCTTAGTCATGTTAGTCCGTTTTTCAATAGGTAACAGCACTGCTCGCATTGAAGGCGCTGTAATAGAAATAATAAAGTACACTTTGGGAATCGATTTTGCTTTGCAGGTCCTGGGTACCACTCAAGGGTTGCACTGAGGTGGTTTGAGTGTATTTTGATCACCTATTTTAATGTATATAAGTGTAAATTTTATTAGAGAAACAACATTTCATTTCATTAATTGCCCTAGAGATTTCGATAAATTAGATCACAGAATACAACTGTTTTTGGTACAAGATGGACATAATAAAACCAAATGCTGTAAGTGATAATAATATTATTAATATTTTCTAATTGGTCAGAAAATTCAGGGTGAGTCAGAGAAAAACTGGACCCTGATTGTGTCCGCCACTTTACATGTATAAGAAACATATATCTCAACATATTGGTATTTACGGTAAGCTTATTTTTATTAGATTTAGGCCTAATTAGCTGCAAAAATCATTCGCATCGGTTAGATATAGACCAGCTACAGTCTTTCGAACCAAGTAGTCAGTTTTGCCAATGTCCACGGATCCCCATTGAAATGCATGGCGGTCAACGATGCAAATGATGCCAGAGGTATATGCCCATGTTTTTAATAAAGTCGTATCTTAATGGTGTAAAAGACAATGATAATGGTAAAATTAATTTGAAACTCTTTTTTAAAAGATGTGGAATATTTTGGTCCACAAATAAAGACAATACTTACGCAATTTTCTACTTCAAAAGGTTGCCACCCATGTTTGTCACTTTGTATATTCAAATCTGAGAGAGCACATGTGGTCCAGTGGATTAAGCGCCTGAACCACACTCCTCTCCACCAGGTGTATAAATTGGTACCAGCGAATGCTGTGAAGGTTTACAGACTCGTAGTGCGGGAGAAGTGATGACGTCCTGCAAAATTACACGGAGGAGTCTGGCCCAAATGCCAAGGGACGAGATGTGGGCACTTCGCGCATGAACTTGCTCGGCACGACCCTTTTTTTCCATCAACTCTTCCAGAACTGATACATCTATCAATTAAGTGATTTTTATGGTTGATGGAGGTTAACATACCTTGCAAGTGATAAGACCAAAAGCAACCTAATAAGCTTAAGGACACAATCAGATATTTTAGTCACTACTGTCCGTACGGACACTTACTACAACATGTATTTAAATGGAGATTTATATCGTTGCATATTGGTGTTTTCATACTTTTCTATCAATTTTTCAGTTGATAAAATAACTTATGAGAATTCTACAGACTCAATTTCAAGTATTTTTGACTCTTTCGGGTGGATCAGTGCCTGATAGTGCCTTTAATAGAAAATTGTGAATGCATTTTGTCATCACTTACTTCTGCACTCAATAAATTCTTCTGGAAATTGATTTGCTTTCATGAACGCCGTTCATTTTAATGTGAATCCGTGGACAGAGCGCAAAATCGACTACATAAATTTAAGAAACTGTAGCTCAGTCTGTACCTACCCGATGTGAATGAGCTTTGCGGCAAATTAAAGCTAATAATATAAATAGGGCCTACCAAATATGTTGGGATATATATTTCATGAGATGCAAAATAGTCGGCGCAATCAGGGTCCAGTTTTTTTCTGACTCGCCCTGTATCAACTCGGTCTGAATATTAAGGCACTATCAGTGATTCCGCAAAAATCTGAAAAAGTGAAAGATAAAAGTCGGGGAAAACATTATGTACTTATTCTATGAAAACCTGGTACGGCCGTACGAAAGATGAAAATAGCAGTATTTTACAAAATGTGAACTCCCATTCAATTGCATGTAGCATAAATTGTCCATACAGACAATAAATTTTGAATTATGTCAAATTTTAACCTTATTAGTGCGCTTTCGATATATAATTCTTTGATGATGTTAGACCACCTACACGTTCCACAATCAATTTTTTGGTGATTTTTTAGTTTCTCTGATTTATCGAATCAGTGATTTTCGAAGGTGGTCGTACCATTATTCATACTGAAAGCGGGTGCATTGATTTTTTGGTCGATACATTAATCAATATAGAGTGTGCAATGGTTCAATGTTAAAGCGGGAATGCAAGCCTAATCAGTGAACGGGCTGAATCAATTTTTGTTATTGGTTGTTTTCAAGTTACATATTTGGAGCATGTTTCTTCGAACTCCAGAAAGAATTTACGGTATTGTAGAACATTATAACCCAATTTTCATCTCAAAGATCAAAATGACCGCTTTGTTGGTTAACGGCTCTGACATGATAGCATTTACAGATTTCAGAGCTTATTATTCGAGTTACTCAAAAATAAATAAATGTTAGCATTTCAAATACTCACTACCTTCTATAACTCACTATCAATAGATTGAGCGGTTAATGCTACAGTGGAATACACAGGGATTAGATACCAAGAATAGGCTTAGTAATTCGTTTAAAAGGTTTTACCAGTGGGCTGCACACATTTTGATTTATGACTTTCAGATAACTGTCCGAATGATGCTAACCCAAATCAGAGTGATAAAGATAGGGATTTTATCGGCGATACTTGCGGTAAGATACTTCATTGTGTAAAAATAAGCGTCGACAAGATATTTAATAATGTACAAGCCAAAGATTAATTTTATATAATATTGGATGGCTTTGAGTATGATATATTGCACGAGCTAGAAAAAAAAATTTACGAGTCGAAGACGATTACAATATTTTTCTAGCGAGTGCAATATATTCTTGTATCATACGAAGAAAAAACATTCAATATTATTATTATTTAAATACCAGGCTGACACAAACCAAACCTTGCGCTGACAGTGTTGTAGTCCAAAAAGTCTATCAGTCAGTCAATAATGTCGTTCTCGGTAAAAATGCCCGGATGCGATACAATATTAAAAATAATATTGTTTTACATCCGGGGATTTTTACCGAAACTGTACAATACAAAGATTTCTTTGCACCAATCGGAAGCCTGATATAAATAATAATCATCATTATTGGAATACAACAAACAAACGAGACGAGTCTTTGTACATGATTATTTCACATTTTTTTTGGCTTGCAGATAATTGCCCGGATGAAGTCAATCCGAATCAACTGGATACAGATGGTGATTCTATCGGCGATGTTTGTGGTATGCTACTCATAACATAATATTAAGCCAGGCATGCTCTCTTATTAATATATTTTTTAACCTATTGATTATTAAAACGTTGTTTTTTAATTCACAGATAATTGTCCAACCATTGCCAATGCAAACCAGGCGGATGCAGATGATGACGATGTTGGAGACCATTGTGGTAAGATACATTCTAAGGAAATGCCCCTTTTTGGCCTCTATATGGAACACTCGAGAATGGAACCCTTAAAAACCTTATTGGTCAGAGGAGACCAAACACAGGGCATACATTGATAGGTATTCGGCGCCGTATACCTTTGACTCTTTGGATCTGCTACCTACTGATAAAAATGTGTACTATTTAACATTCCGCTAGAGAATTCGCCCTTAGCTCAAGGGCTTTAATAGAAGTTTTAAAAGGAAGTTTTAGGTCTAACAAAGCCAAAACACCATCATATTTATGTGTCTTAGAGAAATCAGAATTATATGTGTCTTTGACATTTTCAGATAATTGCGTGAAAAATCGTAACACTGACCAGCTGGATTCAGATCTGGACGACATCGGAGACGCTTGTGGTAAAATTAATTTATGATATTCCCAAAGTTTATGAAGTTTTGACTCACTGCGGTGGTAATAATGCTTTGAAATCAACAGTATTCTCGGTAAATGTTACACACTAATTACTGAGTTCAACCTAAAATGAGACCTGAATCTTAAAATAAATTAGGACACAGAGGTCAAATTCAAAGGACAGGAGGAGATATTCAGAAGATAAAAATGATCTAATTTGAAAGTTTTGGTTGTGTAATTTTGTAGAGAACACTTATAAAAATGTTTTAGAGGTTAGTTACAGACAGAAAGAGAGTAAAACGACTACACAAATAGTTGAAATTGCCGCAAACTGTTGTTTAGTCGACCCTTAAAATTCTACGGAAAGCATATTATTTTTTTTTATGGCCTAATAAACTATCAAACCCTCACCGTAATTCCAAATTTAAAAAAATGTTTACATTTAAACTTTAAACGAGCACCTCTTGCTCACCATATAACTGATTTTTTGTAACTGTTAAAAATTATTTCTATTATTTTGAATCTTATTTATCTACATCAGACATAATTTGTGAGCATGTGCACACGAGACCACGCGGATTCAACAGCGACAGAATCGGGGACGTTTGTGGTATGGTGGTTCAAGATGTTTTTTATTTTCGTATTACATAATTAACACTCTAAAAATTTTGGGTACAAGTTACCCCATGCATTTGCCTGTATAGAATTTGATGAAAGATTCAAACTCAACACTTAAATGCTTTACACCAATGTTTTAGACTCTACCCCTTTTTGTTTTATCCTTAATCTGAATTGTTGTAATTTTAAAAAAAGAAAAAACCTAAAAAATTAAAAATTGAATTTAAATGTACTTCTTGTGGTGTTATCTATAGGTTTTAAGACGCGTTTCTCAGACTAAAAATTTAGCTACAAAATTCATTATTTAACACTCTGCAAAGTCCAGCGCACACATCACTGTTACAATGTGCCTTTTAAAAATAACAACATGGTCATTATTATTATGTAATTGTCCAAGAGGCTAATTGCCATATTGAATTTTCTTGTTATGTCATTTAAGGATATCATGTATTCTCACATTAGAATCTCTCTGCGACGACCCCACACAAAGAAAGCGGGAAAGTTCCTACATCGTAACAAGTGGGTAATCTGTGCATACGCGACTAGTTTCATCTAAAAACGGCGGCATCATTAGCACAAAGAAAGTATAATCTAAGGATATTAGCAAACAAAGTATATCCAAGGAGATTTTTAATTATATCGTTTATGAAGTTCAGATTAAGAACTGTTTCTTTTTGGAATTTTCAGATAATTGCGTAATACTCCTAATACTACACCAATCGGACCAGGCATGGCGGCATCGAAACGCTTATGTGGTGAGATGATTTGCTTTTAAAGTTCAAATTCCGACTCCATCATTGCAAACCAAATTCAAAGTTGCAATATGGAAGATCATTTCTCCTCCTTACAGGCGAGAGTTGGGGTTCAAGATCTATCCACCTCCTCGGTCGCGTTGTGAACCCCGGTAACTGATCTTTTTCAGGCGTAATGAATATCACTGAGGCTTACGCTAACATCTGTTGCTTATTTTTTTTATCTCACTGTTTTAAACATGCCCCCGCCAGAGGACACTAACTGATGCCAGTCTGGCACACGTGCCCTTCCGGGCAGGGCAACCCCAGATGTCAAGTCAATGGCATCTCAGTGCTCAACTAAATGTGGAAGGTCTCACTAGGGCAAAGATAACATCATCGAACACCTCACACATATGCATAAATTCACTGCAATTCTCCTCCAAGAGACACACGCTACTGACAGTTCCATTCTGAACATCTTGCCGGCTACACCTTAGGCGGGATTCCCAGTTTCAAGAGGAAGGTATGCGTCGGAGGGACGATACTTTTCGCACGGGTTATAAATTGTTCCGTGCAGTCTTGTAATAGCTAAAATACACCTGACCTCTCCGTTCCGTGTTGACTACTTTAATTTAACCTCACCCCACGGTATCCCCGGTAATTGGTCTCAATGCCCTATTGTCAGTCTTCAGACGAACCCTTAATCCGAATGGCTCATACATGTTAAGTTGGGACAAGAATACATAACTGTGATCCCCCGACAATAAGGTGATATTGATCGAGCAATACTGCTAATTGGCTATAAAGATGTATCTCGTTTGGCTTATGTTCCGTGTGAGGTTTGTTTTATTAAAATGTGAATAAGGCGTGCCCAGCAAGTATTTTTGCGTGCGACAGTGTTCCGAAAAAAACGAGGCTTCCCCGAGGCAATACTTTTTTTGATCCTGGAACCTGGAATCTCGCTAGCTGCACACACCGAGAAGCGCTACCCACGGGATTGCCACCTTGCTAGTACCTCCGCACAATGGAACAAATTGCCACCTCTCCTGCAACTCCCCCTGAATGGTCAACGGCCCAAATTGGCAGGTGTTTCATGTCACCAATGGTCTACAAGCCACCTAACCATCGCTCAAGCATACTCTCTACCACTTAGGGTGCACCCTGCATTTACGCTGGCGACTTTAATAGGACTAGCATTACCTGGGGTTACAGGAAAACCACCCCTGATGGAGCTACCCTAGAGGACTGGGCCTCAAAATCCGTGGTACAACTTCTACACGACCCCAAGAAACCAGACCTTTCACTCTGGAAGGTGGCATACGTCTACAAGCCCTGACCTCGCTTTTGCGAACATGGACACCATCTCCTTCACCGTACTGTTCTCGACCGCCTTCCGAAGTCTCAACATAGGCCATCACTGATCGCTCAGAGAGCCTTGCAAGCCTGTCCCAACAAAGCCAGTGAAAGGTGGAACTTCCGAAAGGCAGACCGGGGACCGTTTCAATCCCTGGTGGAATTCAGAAAGTGCCATACCTCCCGACACCAACCTCCTCCAACCTGGACAATTCTTACACAGCACTGTGTCACTCTTTATTAATATAGCAAAGATGACCATCTCACGTGGCTGCCGTCGCAGTTATATCCCATCTTGGGATGAGGAATGTGACAACCTTTACACAATGCTTTTCCTGAATTCTAACCCAGGGAAGAAAGCTTGCATCCAAGGCCTCAGATCTTACAAACTGCTTGGACAGGAAACGCCGTGTAGCTCTGGGAGGAGACGTCGCAATGAAACGACTTCATCACCACTCCAGCAAGAAAGCATGGGAGACTATAAACCGCATCACCGGCATAATTTCCAAAACCATCGAAATGTCCAGTGACTGCCAACTCATTTGCTGAGCAACGCCTCGCAAATGGTCGTTTCAAGAACATTGATAAGTATCACACTCGCTCTGTCAAAAAAGAGATCACAAACTTCGTGCCGAAGCCCCGGCGTGGACGGTGCCACTTTTCAACATCCTTCTCACTAGTAGCTTACTCTGCTATCAGCCAACTAAAGAGTGGAAAGGCAACAGGGCCCTGATAACATACCACAGAGTTCATGATGCAATGCTGGCCCCACGATGTCTAGATGGCTCCAGGGATTCTACAAATGTTTTGCCTGGTTACCAACCTGTCCTTTACCCAAGATCTGGAGGATAGCTACTATCATCGCACTGGCCCAACCAAACAATCCTGTCGACAACCCTAAACCCTAAGAACTTCCACCCGCCCATATCACTACTGTGTGTCTTCTCGCCTTTCTCCTTCAAACTCCTTGAAGAGATGATCCTGGCCCGCTGGAGGCCCGTCGTCGATCCTCATCTGCCTGACGAACAAGCAGGATTTCGCCGTGGCCGGCGCACTGTCCGTCAATTGTAAAACTCACAAATATATTGAGGAAATCTTTGAAAACCGCCGTAAGGTCGGCGTCATCTGTGGCCTACTGCAGCATACGACACCGTTTGGCACCAGGGCTTGACACTCAAGCTTCTCAAGGACATCATCCCGGATCGTCATCCTTGTACAATTCATATGTCAATGCTTTGCAACCGTACTTTAATTCTCAAGACCGAGTGCTGGGCAGAGTAGTCCGTCTGCGGGGGGGGCCCGTCTGAGGATCCAGAGTAACCCCAAGGATCTGTCATGCTCCTACTGTCAACATGTTTCAGCTGATTTTACCCTCAACAACATCATAACCATATGGCTACGGGGCCGACGATCTTGGCCCTCTCCACTTCGGAGCGCAAACTGGACAAAGTATACACAACACTTATACAGACTGGCCCTACTTGCAAAGCATATCCATAAGGGCCGGTTATAACAGTGCTCCTTATGGATCGGCAGTTTTGTTAACTGATTAGTCTATCCCTGTTAAATATAACTGCTAATAAATAAAAAATATCTCAAGACCTGGAGACTGAAGCTGAGCGTAGCCAGGACCACCGCTACTGCCTTCCACCTCAACACCAAAGAGGCTCATCGCCAGCTTCAAATCAAGCTCAATGGAGCGCCTCTGCCATACAATCCTACACCAACCTACTTAATTTGGAGTGAAGCTTGACCGGCAGCTTACTTACAGGCAGCACCTCAAGTCCGTATGCGCCAAGGTATCTTCGAGGAAAAACCTCTTGTGCCGACTTGCTGGATCCTCATGGGGTGCCAGCCCAACGACCCTACGCACCACTGCCTTGGCTCTGGTCTACAGCACTGCTGAATATGCCGCCCCAGCATGGTGCAACAGCTCTCACACAAAGAAGCTGGACACAGTTCTCAACGAGACCTTGAGAACCATCACCGGCTGCCTCCGTCCTACTCCATCTGAATTCCTACCAGTGCTTTCAGGCATTGCACCTGCAGTACTTCGGAGAGAACACCACACGCATAAACTAGTGAATACCCAGATAGCAAGACTACATTGGGCCAATGTCGGCAATCATCGGATCGGTAGCGGTCGGCAAGCCACCGTCGGACCAACGTTGGGTGACATTGAATTTACATGTAAACTTTGTTGGCAATACAACGCTGGCCCAACCTTGCAAGACTACATTGGGCCAATGTCGGCAATCATCGGATCGGTCGCGGTCGGCAAGCCGCCGTCGGACCAACGTTGGGTGACATTGAATTTACATGTAAACTTTGTTGGCAATACAATGCTGGTCCAACCTTGGCCCAATATTGTGAATATGTGGGCGTGGTCTTGGGACATCTTATTTATTCCTGTGAATTATTGATTATTAATCATTTTATTCTTCTACTGAGCTGCTCTATGCAAGTTTTCTTAATTATTGGACGCAATTGATTTTATTTAACACAGAACATGATTGTTTATGGCTTCAAAAGCGAAATAATGAGAGAGTATTTCATGTTTTACTTGATAACACCACAGAATACACATTTTGTTTTCCAGCTAACACCTTTTCACATTGTCATTTTCTTTACTTAATTGTAAATCAACCTTGAGGTGGATAAGACAAAATTTCTCCCTACATTATTCAAAAGTAGGGATAAAATGTCATGACCACTCCCTCCCTACAAAAATAATGATTACAAATAAGAATAACTGTCAGTAATAAATATACAGGTTGGCAAGAAATTAGTATCGTTGGCTCAACATTGGCCCGATATTGGCCCAATGGAATTTCTTCTCATTGGCTCGACATTGGTCCTATGTTGGCCCAATGACAATGTTGGTCCAACGTTGAGCCATTGGACAAAACATCGTCGGGCCAATGTCGTTTGCCAACATTGGTCCAATGCTGAGACTGTCATTGGACCGACATTGGCCCAGCATTGTATTGTTATCTGGGTAAGGCCCTGCTGGACAACAAGCACCTGCTGCATAACACTGTCAAAGAATCACACCAACTCGGTAGACAGAGACTGCGCTCTCGCCGACCTTTCTGCCGACACGCTGCTAAACTCTCCAGCTCCCCTTTCAACATCTTACAGACATGGAATACTGCCTGGCTAGATACCCCAAGACCAGATCAACTCTCTATTACACCTAAGACAGAACTACCACCTGGCAGCAATCTCCCACGCAAGGAATGGGTCGCCTTAAACCGGATTCGCACAGGAGTCGGTCGCTTCAATAGCAATATGCACCGATGGGGGCTGCGGCCATCGCCAGCCTGCCAATGTGGTTCTCCATCACAGACTGCGGATCACATTCTTAATGAGTGCCCTACCTTTCGTCCACCGGTGGACACAGATTTATCAAACCCCAACCAATCAACAGTGAGTTGGCTCCAACGCTTGCAACATATTTAGCTGCTGCCTCATACGCAAGAAGAAGAACAGGCGAGAGTTTGAAATGTACTCGCGTCAGCATGATTGAATTGGTAAAAATCTAATCTGCAAACTAACAGGAAATGGTATAGTTTAGTTTAAAAAACAATTGTATTTTAGTTTGTATGGAATTAAATGCACAAAACTGAAATTTAACTTGGAGTGTAACGCCCCCACGTCGTTTCTTTCGTATCAATGTCAGGATAATTGAGTCAGTAATGCTAATTCGATCAGAGGAATGCAGATTCGGACGACCTGGGGACGCTCTTGTGTGGTAAGACATTCTAAAAGAATTTTTCGTTCACACCCACAGCACATTTTATAGTCTGAAATGCTACATTCGTTTACATTTGAAATTTCGGGGAAATCGAATAAGTAATTCAAGTTCTTTAGAAATCAGTTAAACGTCAACAGCGTAATGTGTTTATGTTATCTAGCAAGGAAGGACTATGTATTTCGAAGAATATTCGAAGAAATCTTAAATTGGCAGTCAAAGTCCTCAATCAGTTATTTGTTGTGCATGTTGTATGTGTTTTTGTCACTTTTTGTTGGTTATTAATCTTTATTATCGCCATCCTTATAATAATGAGAAGAAAGTTTTCAACTTCAAAAGGAGGAATACCATGCTATTTGCATCCTGGTTCTACAAGTATTATGAAAAGGCCAAAATGAAGCTTTCTTGTTTACTTAAAAAATGAATTAAAAAACTTAAAAACATTCCACCAATAGAAATATGTGAGAGTTGATTAAGCGACAATTATTTTGTAAACAAGTTCAAATGTTTAGCAATAGATAATGCGTGGATGTTGCAAATCAAGATCAGATGGACACCGATAGGGAACAATATTGGGGGACGCTTGTGGTAAGAAACTTATAAACTGCTGTTTTCAATGGAGGTAAATACTTTATGTAAAATTCAACGATGGGATAAAAAACACCACACTTTTTACCTGAGATCACTATTATTTTTTTCAACGTTTACCGGAAACATTGTATAACATTCGTTTTATTTTATAGACAGAAGTGTGAGATTTGATTAATGTTCCGAGATTTAGATTTAGATTTGAATTTCCACGACTTGTAGTTTTTGTCTCGCCGGAATTGGTCGGCAGAGACTGTAAGACCTTTTCTGTCTTCTGTCTTCTGTCTGCCTGTCATGCTTTCTGTCGGCTGTCGTCTGTACATGCTGTCGTCTGTCGCCGTCGTTGTTTCACCTGCTTGTGTACGGATTTATTGAGTTCCGTTAAGGGCTACGATGGTGTAACTTGGGGAAAGGAGGGGTCCATGAGTTCTCGACCTTGATTTAGATTTGGGGCGTATTCTCCCGTAAAATATGATAATTAAGTGTCTAATTGCATAATTTACGGAAAATTGTTCCCGCAAGGCATTGTGTACCAATTTTCAGGAGTCCGTAAGGCGTATAATGATGTAACTTGGTGGGAGGGCGCGCCCCTGGAGAGTCTCGAAATGATGAGATTTCGGGCGTATTTCAGCCAAATTAAGTATGCAAAATGAGCTAATAATATGCAAAAATCAGCGTAATTGCTAGAATTTTTAAAACGGTACATCGGATACACAAAATTCCTTCACTGCATGAAGCCTTCATGCGCCTCTTTTTTGCAATTTGAAAGTGTGTGATATATTACTGTTATCTCTGAAAAACCGAATAGGATAGGCAAAATTTCCTGCGCTACATGAACGAATACTATGTCATGCATTCTTGTGTGTATCATAATTGGGTTCAAAGGGCATTTTTGGGCGTCGTAAATATGTAATTAAGTGGTTCTAATTTGCATATTAAGAAAATAAAGGAGTGTACAGGATTTCAGGCGTTCCGTAAGCGTTATAATGAGGTAAACTTGGGGAAGGAAAGAGGTGAAGGTTCTCGATTATGATTCGATTTTGGGGCTATTCGGGCAATAAATTAAGTAGCAAATGAGCTAATTAATATGCAAAAACTCGCGTAATTGCTATTAATTTTGAACGGTTACATCGGATACACAAAATTCGCACTGAATGAGAGCTATATTATGTTGCGCATCTTGTTTGCCATTTGAAAGTAGGAATATGCGGCTTAGGTATGTAATGAGCTAATTAAATATGCATAATTGCTGTATCGTGAAATACGGTACATCGGATAGGCAAAAATTTCTTCACCCCATGATAAGGACTATCTGGGCCATTCATTTTCTGTGTGGTGAATCATAATTAGGTCAAAGCTGCGTGTGGGCCAATTAAAGGGGCATTTTGTGTACAATGACCTAAAAAATTAGCGTAATTGCTGTATAGCTGAAAAACAGTTACATTGATATGCCAATATTTCTGTGTTGTACATGGAGCAGGGTGGGGTGGTTGGTGTTGGGGAGGGGGTGGGTGTTTGGAGGGGGTCGTGTGTTACGGAAGGTGGGGTTGGGGAGGGGTTAGGGTGGGGAGGGAGTGATGTGTTGTGCTGGGGAGGGGTGGGGTGTTGGGGAGGGAGCGGGGTGTGGGGAGGGGCAGGAGGGCGGGGGGGGGGGAACGAGGGAGGGGGGGGCGCGGGCGAAGGCAACGGATAGGGGGACCGGCGGGCCGGAGGGGAAGGGGGGTTGGCTGGGGGGGGAGGAACGGGGGGTGGGGGGGAGGAGTGCGAGGGAGAGCGGGGGGGGGGGGGGGAGGGGGAGGGGACTAGGGTGGGGGGGGGGGGTGGGCGCGGCGGGGCTGGGGACGGCAGGAAAGGGGCGCGAGGCGTCGTGGGCGGGGGGAGGGAGTGGGGGGCGATGGGCGGGCGGGGGGATAGGGAGAGGGTGGCGAGGAGGGAGGGGTACTCGGGGGAGCAGATGGGGGGGGGGGGGGGGGCAAGGGGTGCACGGGGGGGGGGGGGTGCGAGGGGAAGGGGAGGTGCGGAGCCCGTAACTCTCCACTCACAGCTACCCTCACATGGCCCTTCCCCTTAACTATCTTACCTCCACTTCGTTCTTGCCTCCCTCCCCATCCCTAACCCAATCAATACCTTACAAATTACTATACTAAGTTCCCCTTCCTCTTCCTCTCTCTACCTTCATCCTGCCCCTCTTTTCCCCCCTTTTTCTCCTCTTTCCCCTTCCTCCTCTTCCCCTTCTCCCCCCCGGGTTGCGCCGTGTTGAGGGGTATGTTGGGGGAGGGATCTGGCGCGTGGTGGGGAGGGATTGGGGGCTGTTGGGTGGCGTTAAGGGATTGCGGCTTGTTAAGGGGTGTCTTGCGGAGTGTGGGCTACGGGGTGAGGGTGATGTGAGTGTGATATGGAAGGTGTTTAGTTGATAAATGAGGTTCTTTATCATTTTGTGGCGAGGGGTGGGGGTGAGGCGGCTTGCTTGGGAAGGGGGTGGCCGCGACATCGTTGACGGGGTGTTTTCTTACCTGGCCCTGTGTTGGGGAGGGGTCTCCCCCTTTTCTGGGAGGGTCCCGGTTGGGCTGGGTGTTGAGGTGTGTTGGGAGGAGCGTGGGGTGTCTGTGGCGTGTTGGGAGGGGGTGGATTGTTGCGGTGTGCGCTGTTGGGGAGGGGTTGTTTGTTGCAGAGGGGGTGTGCGGTTGAGGCCCGTGGGTTGGCGGGATGGCGGCGGCGGTGTTTGCGGGGGGTGGGGAGGGGTGGTTGTGCGTCGGTGTTGCGGGATGCGGGGTTGGGCGTGTTGAAGGGTGTTGGGCCTAGGCGAGGGACGGTGGGGTGTGGAAGGGTGCTGGGGAGGCGAGTGGGGGGGTGGGAGGATGTTGGGTGGTGTAATAGGGGGGGGGGTGGGTTGTTGAGGTGGTGTTGGGAGGGGTGTTGTGGGAGGGGGTGTGGGTGTTGTCTGAGGTTTGTGTGGGGAGGGGGGGGTTGGCCCGGCATGTGACGGGGGTGGTGTGCGGAGGGAGGTGGGTGTTGAGTCTGTTGCGGGGGTTGGGGAGGGGCTTTGGGTTGTTGGGGAAGGGGTTGGTGTTGTTTGTTGGATCCCCCGGTGTTGGGCGCAGGGGTTGTTGTGCGGTGTTGCGGGAGGGCGTGTTGCGGGGTGTTGGCGAGGGCGGTGGGGTGTTGAGACTGTGTTGGGGAGGGGGTGGGGTGCTCCGGTGGCTGTCCCCCTGGTTGGGGAGGGGGTGGGATGTTGAGGGTCCGTTGCGGGAGGGGGTGGGGTGGTGACCGGTGGTGTGCGGATGGGGGGGGGTCGGACCGGGGGGGGGAGGTGAGGGTGTTGAGCGCCCGGGGTGGGGAGGGGTGGGGGTGTTTGCTTGTTATGTTTGCCGCTAGTTGAGGGTGCCTGTGCCTGGCGGACGAGGCGGCCTGGGTGTTGGGGACCCGGGGTTGCGGATTGTCTGCGGGTAGGTGACTTGCGGGAGGCCCCGGTGCCCCCCTTGCTTTGTCTGAGGCCGGTGGTGGGGAGGGGTCGGTTGGGGTGGGGGGGGGTGTTGGGAGGGTCCGGCCCCCTGTTGGGAGGGCGGTGGTGGGCGCTGCTGAGGAGGGTCCCCCCGGTGGGGGTTGGGAGGAGGGTGGGGGTTGAGGTGTGTTGGGAGGGGGGCCGGGTGGGGTTTGTCTCCCTGCTTGCTCTGAGGTCGTGTTGCGGGAGGGGTTGGCGTTGTTCCTCTTTATCTCCCCCTCTGTCGGCCGGTCGGTGGGGAGGCCGGTGGGTGCGAGGGTGGGACCACCCTGGTTCTGACGCGTTGTGTGAGGGAGGGGATGGGGTGTCTACCTTCCGCCGTTGTTGGGGAGGGGTGTGGGTCTGTTCTTCGGAGGGGGTACTATGGGGGTGTGGGGAGGGCCTGGTGAGGGATGTTGAGGGGTGGTGGTGGGGGCTGTTGGGCGCACCGGCGCGTCGGGGTCCCTCTCCGTTTCACCGGTGGGTTGGGGAACTCACTTGGGCGGCTCGGTAGCAGGTACGGGCTGGTCCTTCCCTGCTTGAGCGGGGTTGGGCCGGTGAGGGGGTTTCTTGCTCGGTGTTGGGTCGGGAGGGCGCGGTGCGGGGTTGGGGAGGGCGCCGTGTGGTGCTGTCTGGTGCGCAAGTGCCCCCAGGTTGGGGACGGGGGTGGGGTGTTGCGATGGGGTTGCGGAAGGCCCGTTGGTGTAGGGCTCTGTCGCGGTTTTTGGTGTTGGGTGATCTCCCGGGGGTTCTGCGGCTGGTTCCTGTCTCGAGATGGATTGTGGGAGGGTGTCGCTCCTCCCGGGCCTGGTGGTCGTCTCCCTCCCCCCCTCCTTCCCCGGCTCGGCGTGCCTTTTTCTCCTTCCCTCCCTCCTCTTGGGTCGTTCTCCCCCCCTCCGACCCCGCGTGGTCCCCCTCGCTGGAGATCGCGGGTGGTGGTGTTCCTGTTACTTTTTGACGGGTGATGGGGCAAGCAGCTGCCCTGCTGCTCCCTTCCGCTCAGCGCCCGGCGTTGCGCCCGTCCCCCACGGTTCTCCCGCGCCCCCCCCGGGGCCGGTTGGGGGTGATGCCGGTGTGTGGGGCGAGAGGGGGTGGTGGGGTTGTTTGAGTGGGTTGGGGAGCGAGTGAGGGAGAGGAGGGGGGGGTGGTGGGTGGTTGGGGAGGGGATTGGCTGGTGGTTCTCACCGCTCCTGTTACAGGTTTCGGTTCAGGTGTCCTGTTGGGCCGAGGGGTGTCAGCGTCACACATGTTGTGGTTCGTTGGGGAGGGATCACGTGTCTTTGTGCAGGATGTGCTCGGGAGGGGTGGTGGTGTTGAGCGGTGCTTGTGTACCTGGCACACGGACCGCGTGACCCTTCCGCGGTGGGGACCGGGTCTCTTCCCCCCACCCCGGTGGCCGGGTCTTCGTTGAGGGTCTTGAGGGGGTTCACCACCAGGTGTCTGAGGAGGGGGGGGGGGTGTGAGGAGGGCGGCACCCCTTACCCCCCCACTCCCCCCCCTCCACCCTCTCTTCCCCACCCCCCTCCCCCTCCCCCCTTTTCCCTCCCTCCCATTTACCCTTTCCCTCCTTTTTCCACCCCCTCCTCCCATCTTTTTCGTGGGGGCTGTTCTTCCGCGTGGGGGTTGCAAGACTCTTTTTTCAGTGATTCAGGGCACGGGATCGGTGGGGGTTATTGAGGGGTCGTTTTCCCCCGGTTTTGTGACCCGCTTTTCATGGGTAGGGGGTTTGAATACTTTCCGGGAGGTTCGTTTCTTTTCGGTGTTTATGACCGGAATTGAGGGGTGTTCTCTTTCCCTCCTCCGTTTGGGGCAGTCTGGCTAGGGGTCACGCCACCCCGCTACCCCCCCTTCCTAGTTCCCTTTTTTTCGTTGAGCCGCCCGCAGGGGATGTGCTCCTTTTTCTACTGTGACGCCCTCCCCGATGTTCGTTTGTGTGCCGGCTTTCCCTCGTTGGGGATGGGGGCTGTGGGCGGTGTTTGAGGCAGGTCCCCTTTCCCCTGTGAGGCCCCCGTGTTATCGGGACGAGGCTGTTGCGCGCGCGTGTCTCCCTGTTGAGGGGTGCAGGGTCCCGAGGGCCCTGTGCGCGCGTGTTGAGGGGTGGTGGTGAGAGCTGTCGGCCGGCCCCCCTCCTTTGTTGCGCCGGGGCTGTTCCTCGGGGTGGTGACAGCAGCGGGGTGCATTCCCCCCCCTGTTGGTTGTTTGTGGGGTGTTGGGGAACCGGCCCGGCGGTGGGGTGTTTGCACCAAGGTTGTTCGGCTGGAGGTTGGCAGGGCGGTGTTTGCGGCCAGGTCGTTGGGGGGCCGGGGGGTGTTGGGGATGGTTTCGGTGGGGTCGGTGTTGCACATAGGGGTGGGGTGTTTAGGGATTGGGGACCGGGGCCTCTCTGGTGGCGGTGTCTGTTGGGGAGGGGGATATCTGCAATCCTCAACTTTATCTGCTTGCCACAACTTCTTTGGGAACACTCTACAAGTGCAGTTGCAATCTGGTGTGCTGCCTCTTTTGTTCTTATTTCAGCTATAATGCGAAAGTCAGGCGAGACTTCGTCATGGGGTCGAGAACCCGCACCTGTTATGTAGTTGTATAGACACATTAACCCAATATTGTAAAATCCAATTGATTAGGCAACAGGATTTTTTCCGTCCCACTTTTGCCTAACAGTTATTTGTAAAACAGCCCAGGGCACTAACCCCGTTGAAGTGCACAATTGCACCCCCACTCACGTTATAAAAAGTTATTATAATGCAGTACTTATACTACCAGTAAACAAAGCCCTGACTCAGGGTTACCGCAATTAACCACCCAACGGATCTTGACCCCTTTTTCTATTGTCAGCCAAAACCTGCATCCTCTTCTAATCTTCCTCCCTTTACGTTGGGAAATCGTTAGACATTGTCTCGATGTTAAGACAGACACAATTGTGCGATTTCGAAACCCTTCAACCTACGATTACTACCAGCACATGGGAGGTGCTGATGAATTGATTGTGTTTTTGAGACCATATATGTTAGGAAAGGAAATTACTATGGAATGCATTTCTCTTGTTGCATAGCGTCTTGGCTTTCAAGATTTCGAAGTTTTGTTTCAAACCGAGTAGATTACAGCGTTCTTGACTTTCAACTTTCTAGTTTCGTTTCAAACCGAGAGTTCCATTGGCCTGATGTACCCTGCTGTCTATTCTCTTGTAATAGCCTATTTGATTGTTTAATCCTTTCACTTTCTTATTAACGGACCCCAGATACACTTTAAAAGTTCTATTTCCTTTAAAATTAGGTTCAACTGCCGCTTGTACACACATTGAAGATAAGCAGTCTTTCTTCCGTGCCTAGCCTGGTATTTTTATTTGCAGTTCTGTTGAGATGTTGTATGAACCCACGAAGCTTGCTCCAGTCGCATTGAGAAAGACACTTCCCTACCATATTTGCGCTTTTTCTAAGGCAAATAGCGTCTACGGGCATGACTTTAAGGCCTGCACCTTCACCCCGATGCCAGATGGGCAGCGTCCGCCACCTCACTTTCAAAAATCTCTGAGTGTCAGCCTTTAAGTACCGTGTTTCACAGCTTATTTAGGGTCCTGCTGTTTTTTCTTTAACCTGCGGGGAGTCAGGCGGACCAGGGTCTTGGCCCACTCTATGCTCTTCGTTTCTTTTCTGTCAAAATTCCTTTTTTTTATCCCCGTCAATATCTCAGAATCCAACACCTTCGATCCTGGTCCATTAAACCACCTTTCCGCCTTAGGTTCAATCCCAATACCACCCAAAAATTGATTGTAAGCGATGAGTTGCAAAAACCATTATTGGGCCGAGCGAGACGCCAGAGTCTGAGCACCAATACCCTTTTTTTCCAACTCACCGCGCCGACGAATTAAATTTGGAATATTGTACGAACACAACGAATCCAATTTTATCATTATTAGTCTTTGAGAATCTTCGCGTACTATATTAATTGTAACATCTTCACTTTTAAGCACTTTAGGGACTCCCGGGGTCATATTACGCCCGGGGAATGAGGATTTTGGGAGCCTTTAGGGGGAACTCGAAACAATTATTTTTCTGTAAGAGAGAGGGGGAACGTGAAATTTTTCATTAACGAGAGAGAGGGGAACATGAACTTTTCAATGGGGAAATCGGCATGATCAAGGGGGGAGTGTGAATTTTTTTAACGGAAGCGAGGGGGGGGTTTTTTTTTTTTTTTTTTTTGGGGGGGGGGGGAACGCGAAAATTTTTGCCGAAAAAAGTTGAAATCCTCCATCCCCCCCCGGCATAAATAATGACCGCTCCCTTAGCTTTGCCAGTTCATGACTTGGAATATTGGCCCTGTCATAACTAACAATCCCCTGTCTACACCTCTTCAGATGACGATTTATCGCCGATCTGATGTTTTATAGAGATCCGGTTTGGTAATTATCTCAGTATGCGCGGCGGACGTCAACAAAAATTTGTTTTAACTTCAAGATTTCCGCGAGTTGCTCTTTGCCTATAAAGTACAGGTTGTGTACCATCCATGCTACTGTACTGACACTGGATCAAGCGATTAAAGAGACATGATGAGATTTCCAGGAAGAAGCGCCCCCAATTTTTCTCGAACCCCGGTTTTTTACATATTTGGAATGCTTAACAAAGTATTAGATCACACCTGAAGTGAATAAGCCGAATGCGCCGTCTTTATGTAATAAGATGATGATTTAGGACTTTCTGTCGTGCACGACAGAAAGTCAAAGCATGGTTTTCTATGGGGAACGATTACGATAGCAGGCAAGTTCAAAACAAGGTTTGCGGTTTCTTTTGCACTTGTTTGTCCAATAAACCTTCGAAACGTTCTCGGTAGGTGGTCTAAAACCGATCCAGTGAAAATTGAGAGATATTCGTATCCTAAAATAATCTCCTCCTGAACTGACCTGAAAATCTTTACTCCAACAGCGGTACTCTCTCGGTGTGGACACTATCCACACCTTTAATCTTCATTTATCGTTGCATATCTCCCGGCAAATCTACTTCCACCAGCAGAAGAATTTGCCATCTCGCTAGGTAAATAAAAACAAAACGCGTCCTTGACAGGATCGATTAACAAAATTGACAGGACATGACCGGAAATCGAGCACACGCTAGCTACTTCCGGGGTTCATAATTAGCCTAAATCATTGTGTCCCTCACTCGACAGTATACGCCGTATTATTCGACGAACATGGCGGGCCACCGTAATTTTATACAACACGGGTTTATCCTGGTGGGTTCGTTTGCGCATGCGGCTTAAATACTGTCCCCTTACCAGGGTGCACAGACAGACGTATACTGCATTAGGAATGCGTTCTGTTTAAAATTCAATGAAAATGAAAGGGGATTGGTGTCTAAAGTGTTGGAAGTATTTGGGCACCCAAGTTTCGAGAGAGAGCGTAGATTTATTGAGAAGTGTTATTTTTATTGGTTTTCCAGCTTGTGTATAGTAATATAGGACGGAAGATTCTCAAAACATAATAATGACCAAACTTGGTCACAAGGACAAGTACCTGAACCTGAACTTGCTGTAAAAGATCATAGGGTCACATGGGTAAACAACATGCATAAAATGTAGAATTAGCTCAAATCACAAAACTAATATTGGCATCTTGCAGGGCTTGGTCAACACTACAAAAAGTCAATTATGACTTTATCATGTAACGTATGCTTTAGGGTCAAAGGTCAGTTACACTTTATGTAAAATGAGTGTGTGACCTATGCATATGAATTGACTTGAGACTCTACAAAAGTTTTGGGTCGAGAAGTCAATTTGTGGTTACTAAGATCACACTCCTTTACAGTATGTAAAATTTATAAACAAGGTCAAATAGAAAATCTTTTAGCCCATCCTGTGGGACTTGAAAGTCAATTATTAGCCAATCACTTGACCCATAGTTTAGGGGTCAAAGGTCAATTGCCTCAAATTATGTTACACTTGGAATCACTACTCCTCCTATATCCCTAATTTCTGATTTTTCAAAAGTGCATTTAAATGTAGTTAAGGGATGTTAGGGATATAATATGTAATGTTATCTTGTGACTCAAGCGTTTTAATGAAATTTAACCTTCTACAAAGTTATGGATCGAGAGGTCAATCTAAGGTCATCTGGGGTGACTAAGGTCAAACACCGGCATCCGGCAGGGTACGTGTCCTCTTGAGGACACACAGTCATGTCTAGTGGTTGTAAGAAAGAAGAAAGGCCGACTGAGAGATTTTCCGAGGATGGCGCACTCATTTTTCGAAAGAAATCTTTTATGCATTAAATCTATGCCCTTCAAATATAGAAAAACGAAATTGGAAATGAGCAGTTTAGGCGACTATGTTAAAGTTGACTATTGTTATTGTAATACACACAGAAACAATTATATTTCGAAATCTCTGAGTCTGACTTTACCTCATCCATAACACTTTGACCTCTGATAATCAAGCTCACTCAACGTAATGACTAGAACCCCAGCTATTAGCGGCGTGCATTGTTTGGGTCAGAGGCCACGTAAGGGTCACAGAGGTCAATAATTGTCAAAATTGCAAACCTTTCTTGTGCTACAAATCACATGCAATAACTTTGTCCTTGTGCCATTTGAATGAGCTATCTCTAGTGTCTAGAGGGTGTGCTCTATTTGATGTTAAAGGTCATCCAGGCGTCACTTAGGTAAAACCATTTAGTGTGTGTAAAACTTGTGCAACCTGTAGACCTCGATGAAAGATGAAAAAGCGTCCATACGTGAGGTGACCTCCTCATATGATCCATTGTTTAGAGATCATGTAAGCATAATTTACCCGTGCTCTATGCAAGAGCACAAGCAGCTTTAGTTTTCCTTCTGTTCTTCTTTTTCTCTATTGTCATTAGTATATCTTTTATGCCTTGCTATCCGTCTTGTCAAACGCCTCATTATGCGGTTTTGAGATGTTAAAACCCTCCTGGACAGTGGCAGCAGCTTGAATGTGTCTTATGATTGATTTTAAGTGGGTTGATTTAGCATTTAACATGTACTAAAGTCCAGGGTGACATCTAGAACACTAGCGCTGTCACCTTCGGAGCCTAGGTTTATCCGTTTTAAGATAAGCACTCCTGATATATCTCCATCTGTGAAGGTGACTTAATAGGGAAATTCAACTTATGCAGTATCTCTTGTCTAGATTAGTGTGTTCTGATGTCTCTGGGCTTTGGACCAGACTTTGGCGGGTTAAACCTGGTTTTCTGAACGCTCAACCATTCCACTTCCCTCAGAGCATATTGCTGGAGTTGCTTGTAGCTCCATCTGTCTGAATGCCTTTGAGCTTCTGCTGAGCCAGATGACATAGCTCGCTCTGAATGCAATTGTGGCTGCTGTATAGCCTTTCTCTTACCTTTAGGAATGCCTAAGGATGCCAGGCATTTGTTGACTGATGTATTGCAGAAACCTCTGCTTCCTACTTCTATTGGAAAGTAGTATGTAGACCATCCTCTGCTTTCACAGTCAGCCACTAGATCTTGGTATTTGCACTTCTTTCTTGCATATGCGTTGGATATGTTCTCCTCCATAGGGGCCGTCAGCTCACTGTCTTTGTTTTGGTAGAAAAGATGGTAATATATGGTCTCTTGGCTGTCTCAGCGATTTCTGGAGGGAACACTATTTGTTTGTGTTACTCATCCATCAGGAATATCCAGTCATTGACCTTCTTCAGAATGTTGGTTGGCTCTGTCTTAGGCATTGGCGAGACTGGATTTCGATAAGTTGTGTCATCAGCTGCGCGAAAGGCTATTGTAGAGATTGAGTTCAGATTCTCAGGTGCGATGTTCTTTTTTCTGATTTGCCTCCACGAAGTACGGTGCCAGACCTGTAGAGATGGCTTTCAGTGTTTGGTCATGGCGCCAGTTGTATCTCCCGCTTTGTAATGAGTAGCTACAACCATTGAGGATGTGGAACAGTGTACAATGACGATGATGACATAATTGGCAGAGTCCAAGATTGGTCTTGCCCCACAGCTTCAGATTGGCAGGGGATGGAAGTTGATCATACTTCAATGCTATTTCACACGAAACTATTAACTTTTATACCACAAACGGAGAAATTCTTATTATTTTACTTTTTCAGATAATTGTCCAAATGGTCTGAGCTTCAGTGACATGGACGTAGACGGGGATACATTGCCGGACGATTGTGGTAAGATGTTTGTCACTACTGCCACTGTTGATACTCCCTGCTGTTCAAAATCCTAATGTTATAGTATTTTTTTTTTTAAAAAATAGCTCAATATTGCATACGTTCTTTAACAATATGCCATATTATCTCGTTTCTACATCGAGTTTGCAGGAGAAAATTGACTCCTATGCAATAAACAGGCCTTACAATCATTACTGTATGTTTAGAATGCACGCTTTCTTGCTTAACCAGTGATGTTTTGGTTTTGAGATAGTGAACAATCTCCATGTAAAAACGAGGATGCATTCATGTCATCACAATCTATGTCTGCTTGTATTTATAAAAAAAATATTAAAAAACGTATTAACAATTGTGATTTTTGGACTTGCAGACAACTGCCCAAATGACGCTAATAGAGATCAAGCAGACAATGACGGAGACGCCGTTGGGGATGTTTGTGGTATGATGCTTTGCAATAACATGATTGGCTCATAAATATAATTATTCAAACACTTGTGAAACCCACACAGTATAATAGGTACTTTTTAAAATAAACTGTGGTAGCTAGAGTTATTTGACGAAGACAAGTTGGACTTGGGGTAATAAGGTAAGATAAAGATGAACATTTACGTTCCATGAAAAAAGTGGATACAGAATAGACCAAACACATGCTGGAAACCAAATTTATATAAAAAACTAGTTTTGTTACCTTAAATCTATAGATAATTGCCCCAATGCTGCAAACACAGACCAGATGGACAGAGATGGAGACACCCTTGGAGATGTTTGTGGTAAGATACCTTGAAATACTTCACATACGACTGTTGCTCACAAATGTAAATGATAATCGCGATATCATCTCACGGCAAACCGCTCTAGTTAAAACAAATCGTTAGCATTGCTTGAAAGTAAAACATACCACATTTTTGATCGTAACAGTGTGGGCGGTGAGGGGGGGAGGAGAGATGAGTGCCCCATTCAGGAGGCCATTCCCCAAATGAATTGAAGGAAATAAAGAAAATGTTTGAGAAATAGGAAGACACTCCCCCTATTTCAACTTTCCAATATCATGCCTCAGCAAATTTATAGTTAAGTCACCGCGTGTTGGTTCATCTGATAAGGTGTAGGATGAATTCGTGATCCACTGCCTTGTTCTGCCCCCTTCCTCGTTACACGACTTATCATAGCTTATCATCTTAGTATTGTATGTGTGGATATCTATAATGCACGAAATCCGATATGTTGTATTCTCTCTCTGTAAACGGCATAAATAAAAAAATAACAGCACAGCATGGTGGCCTATGGGACACTTTGATCTACGTTCCCCGGTAAGACCAAAAGTCCAGTTGTGGGAATGCGCTTGCTCATTTTTCGGTTACATTTGTTGCTAAACGTCTCAACTTAAAATAACAACTGCCTCCTCTAATGAAATGATTTAAGCTAGAACAATGCTCTTAAATTTGACCTAAATCGTCTTCTAGTGAGAGTGGTACATTAGATTAGCATGTAATGTTTTCTGCCATTATTTGGTCAATGTTAGTCTTGGACCAATAAAATAATATTTCAAGTAAGGAAATGTTGCAAGAACCCAAAAGCGATGACCTAATGTTGATAAATTTTAGAATTTTAAACAAAAACCATGACATGCCACATTTTTCAGTATCACGCGTAACTCAAGACAAAATATCCATAGACGGTTTTCTTACATTTTACATTTTTTATCTGAATCTGGATTTACACCAAGAATTGTGTGAATACTTTTGGTGGCAAATTAGTGTAGTCACTGAAAGTCTACCCATTATATTATTCATGTTAGCCACATTTGTGGCATTGGGTCTGTTTGGGACTGTTTGTGTACTAAGCAAAAGATAAATTTAATAAAAACTAATACAAGGACTGAACATGTTCTTGTTCCTGCAGATAATTGCTTGGCTGTTGCAAACCTTGATCAGGCAGATGCAGACAGAGACAATGTCGGAGACGTATGTGGTAAGAGGATTCAAGTTTCAACCCATATAGCTAAATACAAATCGAGTGTCACCAAAGCGAAAGCAGTTGGTAATGTTTAGCTTTATTTTAGCTTTTCATGTACAATACGCCTTCATGACCTTTGTTTCTAGTTTATAAATCAAACATCGTGATCTGCGTTGGATTGCAGTGGCGTAACCAGCGGGGAGTGGGGGGATTTGGTGCAGGATTTGACTGCCCCCCGGACAACTAAAATGGGGACGGAGAAGCTAAAAAATGGGGACGAGAAGAAAGGGGAGAAATATGGGTCTACCCGGCAGCGAAGCGAGCCTGAAAAAAAATGGGGAAACTTCTTGAGCCTTGCCCCCCCCCCCCGGGGGCTCAGGTCTGGTTACGCGCCTGTTGGATTGTTCATATTGTTTCCACTGCTACTTGTTACTTTCCCCTTCTGTGTTGTCAAGTAGTTATTGGGTTAGTCACTTTGATAATGACCCATGCCACTGTTTTTTCTATCCCCGCCAGGTTACTTTTTCCTTTGTCCATGTCTATTTTGTATTCCTTCAGCGGAAATGCTGTGAACTCTTCCTTGAAGCCACGATGCTTTCCTTTTTAGGTGTATCTATTGTATGTTTTTATGCTGGCAAATGAAATGAAATAGCATACATAACGCTCAACTACTTAAAGCCACAATCAGCGATTTCTTCACAATGTAAACAAATCGCGCCCCCCATTTTTCATCAAAGTCCATTTTTTGGCACTGTTGTATTGGGAATTGTTGTAGTAAATACCCCTGTAAGTGGCTAAGCGCAACACGCCGTATTTGTCAAGAAATTATGACTTTTATGCTTTGTTTACTAATAAAAGTCGGGATCCGACTTTTTAAAGGCCTAAATCAGTCGTAAATAGCATCTTCAAGACTGCTTTAAAATGCCTAAATGTCTATTTTTCAAAAGGAAAGTAATATAAGGTGTTGATATGACCTAACACAAGCAATTTAGAGGCAAAATGGGCATTTTGAATTTGGAAAAGATGACTGATTGTGGCTTTAAAAGGTGGCGAAGTAGCAAGTGGACTAAAGATCATAGAAACATAAGAAACAATATGAACATTAAATAGTTGTAGAAATATATTTTGGGACAAGGCATATTTAACGCAGTCTAAGGGTCAGCTAAAACAGGTGTAATAGTGAACTAAACTTTATGAATGAGACTACATATAGTTTATCATGGGAATCTTTCTTAATACTTTCAGATAACTGTATAAATGCTCCAAACACAAACCAGCTTGACGCAGATATAGACACCATAGGAAACGCTTGTGGTAAGAAATCCTATTCCTGTACTATATAGTTTTGTTATTATTATTATTGTACTTCACTGCCAAAATAAATTTGATTGTTTTATTAATTGAGAATACGAAACAATTTAATCACTTTGATGATAATTACAAAGCAGACACTAGGTACGCCGTTCATGCAACGGTGAAGTGACGACCGAGTTCACTTTTCGTGGTATTTTTACTGTCAGATAATTGTGACAATGCTGCTAACTTGGATCAGAAAGACACGGATATGGACGGCGTGGGAGACGTTTTGTGGTAAGAATATGTGAAACTTACCATCTCCGGTTTTGTATAAAATATTCAGCATTGATACAATATGTAGCAAAATGATATGAATGAATTCTATTCAACCTTCAGCTTCATGGAATGTGGCACTAGACCCTAGATATTTGCCTACATTCCGTAAACAAGCACGGTGTAACCTTGTATAACTCGTAATATAGTTTCCTTCTTTATCTGAAATACTGAATGTCTTCAGGTTGATATCAGAATGTGTCGTTTATGGAAACATATTCTAATTTTTCGTTTATGTAAATGCAAGGAAGGCATATGACATTGCCCACATTTATTGAAGATATTTTAGTATCGGTTAGATGTCAATTTAATCAAATTCTAGAATCGGATAAAATAAAGAGAACTATTAGGTAAAAGCTGATAGTTAATGTCATTTACTAAAATATTTTGCAACCCCAACCGGGTTCAGAGGCTGCAAAACAAATCTGCGCGTTTTATTTTCATTAAACCCAAACACACTCACATTTCACCGCTCCTCCAGTCCCTCCACTGGCTGCCCGTGGCATAACGAATTCATTTCAAGACTTCTTCAAACACATAAAGCCGTCCATTCCGCAGTCTCAAGTTATATTTGCTCTTACTTTCATATCCACACGACTCCTTATGCTCTTCGATCTGATGTTGCTGTCACCTTTGATGTCCCTCGTGCTAAGAAATTGGCTGGCGACCGCGCCTTTTCCATCGCTGCGTCCCTCTCTGGAATGATCTTCCCAGTGGTATCAGGAATCAGAGTAACATCACCACTTTTAGAAACCTTAACACCTTTGCCCCAGCATTTAGTTGTTCTTTTTTCTTTTTTGCGCTTTGTCTACTTTTGTAAAAGGCGCGCTATAAATCCCATTGTTATGTTATGTTAAATGTACTTCCAGTAAACCTAGTTTTGGTCTTTCAGATAATTGTCCAAATGTTGCTAACCAACAACAGGCGGATGCAGATATGGACAATGTTGGGGACAATTGTGGTAAGACTGGTTCACACACACACCACACACCCACACACCCACACACACACACACCCACACACCCACACACACACACACACACACACCCCCACACACCCACACACACACACACCACACCCCACACACCCACACACACACACACACACACACACCACACACACACACACAAGGTAATACTTTCGCTACAAAATTAGGTCAAGTGCGTATTTCTTAGTCTGCCAGTAAGAAGCAAAATCATCTTAAATCAACATTTTTCAGGAATATCATGTACATAGTCCAAAGCAATGTTGAAACTCAAATGAATAGGAAAATACGGATTAAATACGGATTGCCGCGATAAATTTCGCCGCAAGTGCGAAGTGCTCGCTCTGAGTGTAATAGTGATGAGCGCCCTAATATACTACGGGGAAATAGCTTGCCTGTTTTTCTTCTATGCATTGCGCATAAAAAGCTCTTGATTTATTTAATAAATGACCTATCCGTGGCATGTGACTTTTGGCGACTGAATGAACACCATTGCCGAGAGATACCCTGTTTTATGATGTTCTGATAGTCTGTGTCTAGTGAATGAGGAAACAAATGCTATACAAATGTCGAATATAATAATAATAATAACAATAATAATCATTATTATAATAAATATAATTACTGATCAATAAATACAGGAGCGAAAATAGAAAATCTGAGATGATTTAGGAGACATCGCTCCATATACGGTATACACCTTACATCCCAAGAGGGAAAATGACCATCAACCTGACGATCGCCGCAAGAAAAGGAGGTGGCGCAATTTGTCTTGTTAGATCTAGGAGCAATTGCCCCTAAACACATTCGGAACAAAGGGTCCGCTCCGAGATATTTGAAAAGTGGGACTAATGACATTGAGGGATTTAAGGGAAATGGTCAACTTTAAAAAGTGGTAGTGTTTGGAAGCAGAAAGTAACGTCCGAGTCTTTAAAAATTCTTTCAGTATTGTAAATCACATCTATTTTGTCATTTGAATTACAGATAATTGCGTAGACGTTGCTAACCAAGACCAATCGGATGTGGATGTGGACAATATCGGAGACCTCTGTGGTGAGTTGACTTCATATGCTAAGATTGGTAGATCGTTTCTCTCACCCACAACATTGGTTTGTGTTTTAACTAATTAAATATTCCAATAGTGCAAACCTTTTGAATAAACAATCTATTTATTTTTTTAAAATTATTTTTAGATATCTGTATTACTGATAATAACCCGGATCAAATCGACTCCGACATGGACGGAATTGGGGACGACTGTGGTGAGATGGTCAACAGGCTTTTTAATTGAATTCAAACTTGTAGAAAAATATAATAGAAAAGAGGTTTCTATAAATGATGCCCAACGAAATAGTTTTCTTCCTAATCAAGACAGCGTAATATCGATTGATATTGATCCTTCCTTGGAGTAAATCGAATGGGGGTTAACGTGAATACAGATTTGTGACATCGTTGTTTTCTGACAATACCCAAATGTAAAGAAAGAACCTTATATAGACTGTTTTTAATGGTAATGCAAGAAAACCCAAATGTAAAGAAAGAACCTTATATAGTCTGTTTTTAATGGCAATGCAAGATAAATGAATATTCTAAAATAAAGAAATGTTATCGTGTATGAAATTAATGTTCTTGTCTCGCTCTCGGTATTTTAGATAATTGCGTAGACAATGCCAACACAGGCCAGCTAGATGCGGATGGGGATAGGATCGGAGACCCTTGTGGTATGTTATAATGTAACAACTATTTATGCACTATGTAGACAAATATTGATTAGCAATTTTAACTATATTAACTCAAAGATATATAATTAAAAATATTTATTTTGAAATGATGATTCAAATTTCACAACGTCATGCAACCTGCAATTACAATTAAAATTGGAAATCAAAATAATTTAATACGCTACAAAGTTCAAACTTTGTATATAATTTTCTTCTTGTATTGTCAGATAATTGTAGAAATACTGCGAACACGGATCAGGTCGACGGAGATATGGATAACTTTGGGGACGCATGTGGTAGGAAAAAAGACAAATACTATGATTTTGTTTCTTAAAGCATTTATATATAAATATTGTAAGTCAAATTTATTTACGTCAATGGAGAAGTAGTTTGAATTGAAAAGGAAAAAGAAATACTAGCCACTAGGTCATATTCATGATGACAAGTTTGATACCTCGTCTTTCTCAACAACTTCGAATCCACTTTACTTTGTCTGAACCAATTTGTGGCAATTTATATCCCTATCAGATCGTCCCTGTAAAGGGGCATTAACACATCCCCGAAATGCTGCCCCACTAAAAAATGAGATAAAAGGTATAGTTTGCCCTATTCCATATGTTTTGTTAGTATAAAAAGTCAAAGGTGAAAGTTTAGGGCCACCGGTGTCAAAAGCCCTGAAAATGCTCGGATTTTGAAGAAAGTGATCTCAAAATGATCCTTTGGTCAAACAAATTCATATTAAGAATAGTTTGCCCTATCAAGAATGCATCTTTACCTAGGTTAAAAACTTATGCATTGGGTTGGTTTAATGGGCATTGGAACATCTTTGACGTTTTTGATAACTCAACAAAAACAAACCCCGTCAATCCGACCTTGATTCAACTTGGGATAACTTCCGGATCTTGCTCCATGCAACAACAAAACACTTCAACACTTACTCATACATTGGTCCTTACGGTACTCTTACTTACACTGAGAAGAAACAATGGAATAAACTGTTATAATACATATTTCGCCTATAAATGATAGAATAAATCCATACCACTTTTTAAAACGCTGAAAATTTCAGAATACTATAAATGGCAGATTTGCAACATGGTCATGAAATCTAAAATGCATTTATGCCTATAACTTGAGAACAAGTTCATTGTATGCTTTCAGACAACTGTGTTAGCATCGCCAATCCAGATCAGACGGACAGCGACATGGACAACATTGGCAACGCTTGTGGTAAGAGAGTATAATACTCCAGAAATTGTTTTCATTTGTAGCAAAACACAGATTAACACACAAGCTTCTCAGGTAACTAACCACACTTGCAGGTAACTAATCTTTCACTGGAGACAATGAGACTAAAGAACAAAGAGAATAACTACGCAAGGAAGCACACGTCAAGCACTACAATAATGTTATCAATTCTTAAGATATCGCCATGAGTCTTCCAAACAGGCCAATCGACCATTTTGGCGAAATTGAGTTTTTTGCATATTATGATACTATATCACAAGCTCTTTTCATATACCAAATATTGAGCAAAAATAACATTCCAATTTTTAGATATAATAGATTTTCACTTTGTGGAATCATACCCAAACGCCAAATGAAAGTCTTCCAAACAGACCAATCTGCATTCGTCTGTTTGCTGTATCTGAAAACCACCGCACGGCTGCTTATTTAGTGAGCTATCGATCAATGGGATACTGCGAGATTCATCTCCTCGCTTGATCGAAGTTTATATAGTACAATGTGTTTAGCTGTATCTGAGACGATTTTGCCACACTCAAAAATATTATAAATTTTTCCAGTATTTTACTGACAGCAATTCTGCCGAATAATTTCTGTGAAAATTACAGTATACTGTAAAAACTGAGTCAATCAAAACACTGAAAATATATATTTGCCGAGTTATTACAGAGATTGTGAATGTGTAGAGAATAAAAAAGCACTGACGAACATCCTAACTTAGTAGGCCTATCCACAAATTTTACGGTGCATATACTGTAAAATTCAGTTAATTTTGGTAAAACTTTTTTTTTTTTTTTTTTTTTTTAGTTTTTGCAAACAGACCAATCACTTTGTAATTAAATTTGACAAGGAAAACAAAGGATACTTGAATAGAAAGCGTGCTCAAAATGAAGAACGTTTCAATGTCCAGAATGTCCACATAAAATCATTTTCCTAAAATGTTTCAAATTTTAGATATGCAAGTTCATAATTCTCGAAAACTTCAATCGCCGATATCTCGAAATGTGACTTTTGGTCGATTGGCCTGTTTGGAAGATTCGTGACGATATGTACTGCAAATTCATGACTTACTTGGTAATTTGCTACAGAAATTTGCTACCTGTTAAGTGAAACAAAGACGAATTAATTTTGTTTATGTTTCAATATAAAACATATGTTGAATTGCTCCAAATACCTCCTGATATGTAAAATCTCTTCTGATACGTAATATAGAAATCTCTCGGTGCAAGCCTTAACCTCGACTTAAAAAAACGTGTAGCATAACGATGATTTTAAAATATTTTTACTACTAGATAACTGTCCAAATGGTGTTAGTATGAATGAAATGGACGGAGATGGGGACACGATTGTGGATGATTGTGGTAAGAATATGCTTATTAAATTGTTCTTGTTTGAAATACTATAAAATGAAGCCCTAACAGCATTAATACTATAATAATCAAACAATAAATATAAAATCAAATTAATGACACACAGCTTTGCTATCACTGGGGTGGAATCAAGGCATGGGTTTGATATTTAAGTTGCTACAATTCAGGATAACAGTAGTGATTACTTTGTAACTTGCAGATAACTGCCCAAGTGATGCCAATGCAGATCAGGCAGACACAGACGGAGACACTATTGGGAATGTTTGTGGTATGAAATTTATGATAATAGTACATTACTTTCAAGTGAATTGCTTACAGAAAGTATAATTTGTGTTGGTAGCAAAAAAGTACTGATTTGTGATTTATACTCTGAAACTTGTATCTGAGCACTTTAAGCTATAATATTTCATCCATTATCAACTAAATCAGTGGTATCTTCTCAAGTATAACACCTTTTTCATTTCAGATAACTGTCCCGATAATGCTAACACAAATCAGATGGATACGGATGGAGATACCCTAGGCGACGCTTGTGGTAAGATACTGTCCTATACAATTGTTCTAATAGCATCAACTACATATTTAATGCATCCAGGGTAGAACCATTCACCTTAACTTTTCTGTTTTGGTATTCAGATAATTGTGCAAACGATGCAAATCCAAACCAGCCTGACGCAGATATGGACTCTATTGGCGACCAATGCGGTAAGCAAGTTTTATTTGCTATTTGATTGAATGCTTTCATCTAACCTCGACCATTTACTCGTAACGAAATAATTGTTTAAAAGAATTTAAAGATTAAAAAACTTATCAAGATAATGCGCCAATAGGTATCCAAGCCAAAAAGACAAATAAAGATGCGAATCTCGTTGAGCACGCTCTAAATTTCAGGGATTTAAAAGTAAACCCTTTAGTATTGTATTTATGGACCAATCAAAATAGATTAAAAATTAAATTCTATATATGGCGTTTACACTGGGCAAAAGTCATTATCGAATTCGCTTTTTTTCAATGACGACTAAGGATTAGCATAAATTGATTTGTGTTGTATAGTTAGGATTTAGTTAGAATAGCTAATTAGTTAGAATTTATACAATATCTTCTGACTCACCAAAAATGAGTCAATTGACTCACTCATTGATGACGCATTCCAAACTGGTCGAAATGAGTCATTTAAATCAGTAATGTTTTCTGTGCATGCGCTTTGAATAAAACAAAAAAAAAAAACAAGATCGCAAATTAGTTACAACGTTTCTCTCCAGATAATTGCGTCAGCGAATCCAATACGGATCAGTCGAATGAAGACATGGACGGTCTTGGAGACGCTTGCGGTGAGATGATTTTTTATAATACTGAGTTTATATACGTATAGGCCAAGAGAATCATAATGGCTCCAGAATGGTCGGTATACATATACAAACACAATGGGGAAAATAATTCAGTTCGGAAAAAAGCAGCACATACATATTTAAAGCAACAACAACTAAATAAAGACATCGAGCGAAACACTTGATTTCAATGGAAATATATTTTTAATCAAAGGAATGTTACATAACATTTTTTCTCTAGATAATTGTGTTAATGTTCATAACCCAGATCAAATGGACGTAGATATGGACAACGTTGGAGATGCTTGTGGTAAGATGGTTCAAAATGAGTTACTTTACAAAAATTAATGTTTTACTTCAGACAGTTTAGGTTAAGCAGCTTATCAAGTAATATACGTCTAGCCCTTTTTCTTTTCATCATTATCAATTGTGCTTCTTTTGTTCAACTGTCCATTATAGTTACGAAAGCGGTCAGAGACCGTTATTTAAACCTATGAATATTCATCACACCGTTATTTTTTTCGAAAGTGGTCTCTGGACACTTCCGGAGAAAAATAACGGTCTGATGAATATTCATAGTTAAACAATAAAGGACAATTGAACAAAGGAAAATTCTAGAAACACCTCGGCACCAGGTGGTACAAATGAAAGAAATAAACAATAGTGAAAAGAACTTAAGCTAAAAGCTAATTGTGAGCACAGATTGCCATTTACCTGTCTATTACGATTCAGGTAAAGTAGTGATTGTAAGTTATGCAAATTTCTTCTTTACTATTTTAAAGGGACAATCGAAACATTTTTCTCCTTTATTGTTGAAATAAACAACGATGAAAGAACAGGTGACTCAATACAAAAGCTTATTGTGTTTGTCGAATTACCACCTGCTGGATAGATAATACATGTATACCGACAACGAATCAGCCAAGATAGTGATTCAAAGTCATGGAAATCTTCAGGTGACTCAATACAAAAGCTTATTGTGGTTGTCGGATTACCGTCTGCTGGTTAGCTTATACATGTATATCGTCAACGAATCAGCCAAGATAGTGATTCAAAGTCATGGAAATCTTCAGGTGACTCAATACAAAAGCTTATTGTGATTGTCGGATTACCATCTTCTGTTTAGCTAATATACATGTACACGACAACGAATCAGCCAAGCTGGTGATTCAAAGTCATGGAAATCTTCAAAAGACAATTTAAACTTGTTGCTTTACTTTAAAATGGTAACAATCGAACAATTGCTAACCGTAACGCCAGATCAATGAATACTGAATTTAAAATAAAATTGAGGGAGAAACATATATAAAAAGGGAATTTCTGCTTTTGTTTTCTTTATACGCATTCGAGTGCTTGTGATAGCCGTAAGACATAGCCTATTTAAGATAGGATATCTTCTTAGCTACAAATTCTTACGCACTAAACCTGCGTGACAAGCATTCGGTAGTGCACCGCAGATAACTCTGTATGAAGATCTTTAATTCGCGGTGTCAGATTCCGGGGTCAATTCGTTTGTTAAAGGGTTATTTGAACTGAACCTACTTAAATATCCAAACCTGCCTACTAAATAACCATTAGACATGGCTTAACCAGTCAATAGGATAATCTTCCCAACAGATGGGACCATTTCTAAATCAGATCAGGCTTTCCTCGACAATAAGATTATCTCTCCAGAAGAGTAACCTATTATCGACTAGACCTTGGTGTTAGACTCCTGCACAATTGGTGTTTTTAATTAAGAAAAAACATAACGCTGCTTCAAGATATTTAAAAAAACGAAATATAGTCTCAATTTTACTGAATAATTATATAAAATCGATTTTCGTTCTTATCACGACGTATATGTAAGATAAAGAATTCAAAGCACACCGTTATGAAAAATAATGGAATTTTGATAAGGTCTGGTTTGCCTGTTAGACTCCGACCTAGCGGCTCGCCTGAAGGCTCGCCGCTAGGTCGGAGTCTAACAGGCAAACCAGACCTTATCAAAACACCATTATTTTTCATAACGGTGTGCTTCTCATCCTTTATCTATTACATAATGCACCTGAAACCTGTTGTCAACAGTTCAAAAGTTTTTGTGTCTGTAACATTAAGCGAGTTAGCAATCCTATCTATTCAACAATTAACACTTGAGGTACGTACTGTAAATGAATGAAAGGTCACAATTACAAAACGCTTTACTTCAATTTATAGATAATTGCATAAGCGTTCATAACTCAGACCAGTCCGACATAGATGGAGATGGCGTTGGAGACTCTTGTGGTAAGATAACATAATACATAGATGTTAATAAAAATACTATAAATTACTCTTAAGGTTCAAGGTCATCTTGGGGTAAAACTTATCCAGTGCTCCGATTGTGTTGAAACTAGTGTCAAATTGGTCGTGCCTTATTGTATAATGTTTGTCATTTGGTTGTGTAATTAGTGGACAAAATGTAACATGGATCTACATGTCTATAGGGGTCACCAAAATTGACTTCAAAATTGTATATTAAATGTTCTGCTTCATTATGATCAGAGCAATAATTTGACACCAGTTACAACAAAATCTGGATATTTTTTGCCCCAGGATTACCTGGAAACTTATGAGGGCTGTACCTGTTCAAAATAAACGTCGGAACCTAGACAAACTATACCTTTTTAATCCTTAAAATGTACATTTAAACATAATTTGACTTGATTTCAGATTTACCCCTGTACTAATTTTACACCCTTTTCCAATGTTTCCCAGATTTCAAAAAAAAAATATGATTCAGCACCCTTCAAACTAAAGAAAAACATCTTCAAACCTTCTTCCCCAAACTTTGAGGATCTTACTAATATTTTATACAACCAGTCAACCAGTGACATCACCAGAATTGCAAATTATCGGCGTTTATTGACTGCAAGTAGCTCAAAATAGGCCACTGTTCGAGCCTGCAAAACTATCTACAGGCATGCCACTGACAGCTGCAGATCCTCAACGTGGTACATGAAATCGATGCAATAAATAATTTTTAAATGAATTAATATAGGTTTTAACAATCGATTGAAGATATGTCGTTTTAATTGATTGCCATTGTTATGTTTTATTTTTGTGATTCCAGATAATTGCGAAAATGATGCGAATCAAAATCAAATAGACTCCGACATGGACACTATTGGCGATGCTTGTGGTAAGATACTCAACATTTGCGATTTTTAATTTCTCAACACATTTGTTATGGAAAATGCATACATAAAAATGTACATTTATTATAGAACTACTCATTTTGCTTTCGCCATTCTAGATAATTGCGGAAACGTCCCTAACGTAAACCAATTGGATGCTGATATGGACAACGTCGGAGACATGTGTGGTAAGATACACCGATTCGATTTAAGACTAGCACCGAGCTTAGACGTATTTTGCTCAAATAAGCGGTATAGTGGTTGAAAGACAAGATAATAAAAACCTTACGTAACATTTACACCTAAAAAACAACGCCCCCTAAAACAACAACAAAACAAACACGAACAAACAAACGATTGTCCAAGGAGCATCATGGTCCCGATTATTTTAAAATGTTCAAAGATGCTGGCGTATGAGATCAAACGTATGTTACTTAAAAATATTATATTTTCAGATATTTGCATAAATGATGTTAACCCAGACCAGACGGACACGGATATGGATGACCTGGGGAATGCTTGTGGTAAGACAATTTCCAATAGCTTGGCCAAAAATGGCGAATTGTTTTCATTTAAAGAAAAAAATCAGTGGTGTTTTGTATTTCGTTTAAATATTATTCCTTAGGAAATTTTCTTTACCAACAGGCCATTACCAACAGTTTCTCAACATTCGCTAGTAAAATATGGAGAGAAAGAATTATAATTCCTTGAGATCCGAATTTGCATAGCCTTGAGCGCAAATTTCGTTAGCAGTTGTTTTTCATGGATAATTGGAAGAGATGTTAACATTTTCAAAGCATACTGGAATGGAATTGATACTCCTGCAAGATGTGATTTTTAAATATTCTTGCACTTTCCACATCATGATATTTTGAAACAAAAAATGCTGAGAATTGTGTATTTGTTATTACACAGTATTACATAAAGCACGTATTTAGCTGTCTTTGTTCTTTGTTACTGTGGTTTTTGTTCTTAAAACTGTAGTTTTATTCGTAATGACTAATGTTCTATTATATTAGATAAAAATGTAATAGCTGATGGGAGGAGATTAAAAGTCCGACTCAGAGATTTCTGAGGAGGGCGCCTCAATTTCCAAAAAAAATCGTTGGTTTTTTGTTTTTTGCATTGTACATAATGCTTATCCAAATGCTAATCACATTGTGAAATTTCTGAAGCTAAACGAATTCCTTCATATTAGAAAATCACAACTTGTTATAAAATTTCCGGATCCGAATTTTTGTTATACCACAGTATCCATTATGGGACGTTAATACTACACAAAAATGTTTACTGCATCAAAAACGAAAAATTAGCCGATTCATCTCAAATTTCGGAAGTGTGCATTTTAGGTTACTTATCTTTAGTTCTAGTGAATATTTTTTCTTATTACACAAAAAAAAATGATTCGAAAGCTCTTGAGTCAGGACTTAAGAACCAACAATAAACAAATAAAAGGATAGGTTCTTGTATTATACCGTTTAGAGATATCACCACAAACAAGCAACCTTTTATACCGCAAACAAGTATGCGAGAGGTGAGGAAAAGGATCGTCAACACGTCATACAGCGCGTACTAGAGAAGGATTTTGTTTGACATCATTACTTTTTGCAATCATTTTGTCGTGAATGTGAAAATGGTTTATAAGTCAGGATAGACGGATTTCCGGGTGTATAGGCAAAATTATTTCAACCCTCTTTTTCAGTCGTAGGTAAAAAATGTCGATGAATTTCATAAAGACTTTGAGCATGTTGAGAGAGTGAAGTTTTAGAACTACCCTAATTAGGGTCAAAGGTCATCTAGGGTTCAAGTGGAGTCGGGCGGGGACATAATTTGTTACTCACCGCGTAATGCTGAACTATGCTGATATTGATATGACACGTATTTCAGATAATTGCCTAGATGTTGCGAATCGCGATCAGATGGACACCGACATGGATGGTATTGGGGACGCTTGTGGTAAGAAAATTGACACTATAGTTTGTACTCTATTCAGGTCAGCGCAGTGACTTGTATCCGTTTTGATTGACATGACCTCTATGTGTCTCTATGTTGTAAACACATTTATATACCTTTCTGAGCTTTGGTTAAAATACAGAGGGTGTTTGAATTAATCCCATGATGCATAGCAATGTTCCTACACTGTACTGTACTAAACACATGTCAGTACTTAGAGACAAAAAGTGTCCCAAAAGTTTAAGAACCATAAGAAATTTCATTATCGTGCTAAAAATATCCTAAGTACTAACACTTTGTGGGTGAAAATGAGCGTGAAAGTCAGGGTTTTTATGTGTTAAGAATAGGACTTTTATGGGATCACATGACCCTATTGATGTGAAATTTCCCTAAACTGGTGCATTGTGGGATTGACTCAAAACACCCTCTGGATAAAATATGAGACCATGTAGGTCAGAGGGGAATAATAGGACCCTCCAAACAATGGTCAATGGATCCAACTTGCGTTTATGGTGGGCTACATGGGGCAAACCTGGACTTGGGGGCCTAGGTGAGCTTCCCAAATGAGACCATTGTGGGATAGGGTTAATTAGGTTAAACACCACCTTACCCATAACTATTAATACACATGGGCTAATGAAAAAAAATGACAACTTTGAGAATGTTCTTTTCACATTTTAAACTCTTACAGAGGAAATACAACAATATCACGTCAAAGTACAGGCTAAAATCAAATTTTTCAACAAATAGAGACTAGAAATTGTTCAGTTATGAATCACTAAACACAGAGTACATCAAAACGCCCTAAATCTCAATTAGAATCCCCACTAATGACACATTTCAATCCCGGTGGTAAAATAAAGCGGGGGGGGGGGGCTTGGGGTGAGGGGAGACTTCAAAACACAAGCCGGGGTTGCTCGCCGGTCCCGTCCGGTTTGATCGGGTTGAAACCGTTTTCTATTGTTCTAAACATTGAAACATGGTTCAACCACCATAACCCGCCGGTCAACCGATGTTTGGGTTTCAAAGCCTCCTCTAAGACCCAATTCACATAGCAGGAACCTGTTTTAACTGGTAGATGCTATTCAGCAGGTACCTGTTATAACTGACTCAATGTATACACTGCGTACAGTGCTATACAGGAGGCACCAGTGGAATGGATTACAGTTCCTAAACGTATTGTACACACGTATTTCCAACCTTGCACTTAGTAATGTTTCTCTTTACTTTAAAATAATATTGAAATACATTTATTTTAAAAAGACCATGGTTGGATTCGAACCTGTGATACCTGCATTATAAATCGATGCTCTTATCCACTACACTAGCGAGGGAGGATGTGGGAGGAGATTGATTTTAATCCTACATAAGCATTACGGAATAAAGCAACAATACTATTGTGTTTTTTTTTTTTTTTTTTTTGATGTTTGGGTTTCAAAGCCTCCTCTAAGACCCAATTCACATAGCAGGAACCTGTTTTAACTGGTAGATGCTATTCAGCAGGTACCTGTTATAACTGACTCAATGTATACACTGCGTACAGTGCTATACAGGAGGCACCAGTGGAATGGATTACAGTTCCTAAACGTATTGTACACACGTATGAGGAAGTGGCGTGGTCTAGCGGTTAGCAAGCTTACCTCTGGAGCAAAGGGTCCTCGGATCGAATCTCAGTGGGACCACTTGCTGGATTTAATTCGGGAACGCCATTTGGGATTTGATTTGTATAACAGATATTGATTAAAAACTGAATGCCACTTTCTCCATGGTTCATTTGAAATGGGCAAATGAACCATGAAAGCTTGCACTACCCATCCGGTGTGTGTTTCGTGTAGTGTGTTTGAATGTTGCAATATGGCGCTGATTAAGCTGCTGCCTCCAAGTTGCATTGTTTCTGTTTAGTAATTATTAAGTTGTAAAGTCTCTAGCAATTTGGCCTACTGGCCACGATTTGAGATTAAAATAAACCTTGATTATTATTACGTATTTCCAACCTTGCACTTAGTAATGTTTCTCTTTACTTTAAAATAATATTGAAATACATTTATTTTAAAAAGACCATGGTTGGATTCGAACCTGTGATACCTGCATTATAAATCGATGCTCTTATCCACTACACTAGCGAGGGAGGATGTGGGAGGAGATTGATTTTAATCCTACATAAGCATTACGGAATAAAGCAACAATACTATTGTGATATGATAGCACTGTATGCAGTGTATACATTGAGTCAGTTATAACAGGTACCTGCTGAATAGCAATAACATTTACCAGTCATAACAGGTTCCTGCTATGTGAATTGGGTGCCTCTAAGTGTTTTCTTTTACACTTTCAGATAACTGTTTAAATAGTGTAAACGACATTGACGGAGATGGTGACACAATCGTAGACCCATGTGGTAAGAATCTTGTCGCTAGTGATTTATAGCCCTTTTTTTGATTTTGCATGTTGAGTGGTGGGTTAACCATTGAGAGTTGGCCAAAAACATGATATGCAAGAAAAAGACATACATTTTTAACATTTAACATATTTTCAAATACTGTAGAAAGTAATTTATTAAATGCCTCTTGTTCGATCGAAATCAGATATAAGGTTTCGAAGATATCGTCGATCAAAGTGAAACTTTGTATGCAAAGGTTGCTAAAAAGTGCCTATAATTTTATGTTTACAAATTTTCAAGTGGCAATATTAGTGGTTTTTACAAACGGTTAGGAGTATAGAATTTTGGCTAAAATATGTTGCATAGTTATTTTTTTAAAATGCAAAAATTTGATGCTATTAAAAATAGCATGTTGTGGAATCCTCACCCTGCGATATTTAGTAAAAATAAGTTAAATGTGAATAAGTGAAAATGTTAACTGTTTAAACCTGTCCAAAACGTATACATATATACAGTACATGATGTGCAGCAACTAGGCAGCTGTACAAATGAGCGTCAGTTTCAAAAGCCAAAATTATTTAACAAGAGTGTTTTGCTTGTGAGCTTGCAGATAACTGCCCAAATGATGCTAACACAGATCAGAGCGACACGGATACGGACAATGTTGGGGATGTTTGTGGTAAGATATGAATAAATGGCATAACTTATGATTGTATCTTTGTAAGAATCACTACTTGCTATAGAATCATAGATATATATTCAGCCTTTATCATGTAGCAAAACAATTCATTTAAATTTTTTAACAACTTCCCTATTCATTTAATACATGAGCGCGCGTTGTTTAGAGCTTAATGTCTGTATATTTTAGCTTCGAGTGCATTGGCAAAAAATCAATGCACGCGCGCTCAGTTTGACGACGAATAAGGGCACGAGCCCCGCATGAGCGAGTGCCATTATGAGTCTGGTCAAACTGACGCAAGTGCATTGATTTTTGCCAATGCAAGAGAAACTAAAAATATACAGACATTAACCTAATTTATAAACGTTAAAAACACACGACTTTTACAAAAAATCTAAATATATCATGAAATCCAACGCAGTAATGTTTCTAACGAAAAAATGCACACACCCGCCCATAAAATGAATGAATCCACCGCGTACGCTCATTAACATACGCATCGTGCAATGACAAATATCAATTCATGATTTTTGTCCAATCACATTTCTTCTCATATTATAAACGTTTATGAATGGTGATGAACACAGAACTATTGCTGTAACTGTACGCGATGTACGCACGATGCACACGACACGACCTTTTGCTAATTTCGTTTTGCAAACTTGTTGCTGAATGAAATGAACATTACTCTATGGCTCCAATGAAATAGATCTCAAAAGGCTTTAGCGCTTGCAAAACAAAGCTGCGCGTTTGGTATTCGCATGCAGTCGTAACCAGGGTTCGTCACAACTTTTGAACACTCTCCACTGGTTGTCTGTTAAGAAATGTATATAAGTATATAAGTGTATAAATATCTTCACTGACGGTCTCCGTCATATCTCATGGATGGTCTCAATTGTATGATGTGTCGGATAGTAATTCTGATGGCACTAGGCGAGGCTATGGTCCTCTTCTGATGTTTTCCCGACTCATACCTGTTACCAAGCGCATATTTGTGGCGACAGATCATTCAATTGGTCCCAAGTTCTGGGTAACATCCACCAGTGTATTTAAGCGGCTCTTAAAATACACTTATTTCCTGATATTTAAAATATTGTTAAATTAGACTTGTTAGTAATCTGTATTGTGCTGTATTTCATGTTTATTATTAATTTTGTATTTGAAGTATTTGGAAAATGACCAGTGTTTTACCTTAGTGAACCAGATGACCTCAGATTGACCTCTCGACCCATAACTTTTGTAGAGGGACCGAATTTCACAAGATAATATTACATATTTATGTATAAGATGCCAAACTATGTTAATGTATTTTAACCGAATCGATTAATGACAAATTATACTTTTTTTAAACCAATGCTATTGTTATATTCTTTTCTTATAGATAATTGCCCAGATGATGCTAATGCAGACCAGATGGACAGTGATGGAGATTCAATTGGAAACGTCTGTGGTAAGATAACTTCATTGGCAAGGACTTACCTTAGGTTCAGGACATTGACAGTGATTTCAATAGTTGAAAAAAATGTTCAACAAGCTCAGTATCCCATAGCTCAATGGTATTTGGAGAATAAATATAAAACGTAGCGTCCCTGTTGGCACGCACTTCATAACAAAAACGCACTTCGTAACAAAATTGTTACGAACTGCGTTAAGCTATCTTGTGACAGAACAAAAAAGGGACAACTTCGACGCACTTTGTAACAAAATTAAAAAGTGATGAAATTTTCAAAGATCTTCCATTTAAGAACATTTTTTTTTTTTTTTTTTTTTTTTTTTTAAACCAATGCTATTGTTATATTCTTTTCTTATAGATAATTGCCCAGATGATGCTAATGCAGACCAGATGGACAGTGATGGAGATTCAATTGGAAACGTCTGTGGTAAGATAACTTCATTGGCAAGGACTTACCTTAGGTTCAGGACATTGACAGTGATTTCAATAGTTGAAAAAAATGTTCAACAAGCTCAGTATCCCATAGCTCAATGGTATTTGGAGAATAAATATAAAACGTAGCGTCCCTTCCCTTGAATAGCATCACCAAGTTTTCATGTTCAAATCTTGGCAGAACTTTATTTTGTTTTTAAAGCACTCTCACATACTTTACATTGATGGTGATGTCGATTTGCTCTTGCTTCTGGAAGTCAAATTTCTCAATTTCAATATATCTAACAAGCACTGCGCTTTCAACACCAACAGGTGAGATTGGTCTCGTTTGAAATAAAAAAAATATACGAGAAAATACACATGTGTCAGCCATATTTTGTTCGTTCAAATCAAACGTCTTATTGTGAAATTACAAACAAGAATCAAGATTTTTCATTGTTAAACGATAATGAACGAAATTTCATTTTTTTCTAATTAAAAATTAATAAAAATGACCATTTCCTCGTTAATTTCAGATAATTGTGCCACTGTTGCTAATGGAGATCAGGCAGACACAGATAGGGATACCATCGGAGACGCTTGTGGTAAAGACCTTCATGTTTTACCGTTTTAAAGCAAATCACGTAGGCTGATACAATGAAGAAAATGAATAGGACAGTTCTATTTACCTTCCTATTGACATTTGCTTGTGGTTATCTCTACAGTACTCAGATCGATTTTCTTATTAATGAAGGCTGTGACTTTCACATAATCATGCCAAAATGTGTTCAAATAGATGAATTAGAAGCGGTATGACAAAAAGCATTGATGCCTCCAATCAGATCATGTATAATTCATTATGCCTTTGCACATACGTTTAAAGGTCTAACATCTGAGAACTTCCAAAATATGCAAGGTAGAAGAATCAGCAGAAGTCGTCATTTTAGGAGACTTCATGGCTTCACCTGTTCAGGGTACACCATGTGCTGTCAATGAGATCGAGCTGGAATATCAGCAGTGTATTGCTCTGTATCTCTATAGAAGGAATTACTACTCATAACTTACGTGAAAGCGAGTTCATTTGTGCTATCATAGGTTACTCCAAGGTGCTGTATATAGAAAATTCCACAATTCCAACCTTCCATCGTCACGCATGGTTTATATTGATTTGCAAACACGGGCGACATTGTCAGCGACATTGTCAGCGACATGACCGCAGTGTCCGGCATAGCCATGTCGTTCACAACAGCCTCGTTATTCTACCACCCTGATTTCTTCTCGTTCTCGTCGCCATATTCCATAAATATTGGTTATATATTTCCAATAACTATTATTTTTTCTTATAACATTAAATTAGACGCGGCACAACATATTGTAAGGGTCAGCTATAATATCCAATAAAGTTGAGCTTCCTATCAGCACGCCATCACAGTACATCAAAATAATGAAATAACATCTTGCCTTTATACGTTTAGATAATTGCAGGACAAATGCTAACACTGATCAAAAAGACACAGACATGGACAGCGTCGGGGATGCTTGTGGTAAGACAATTAACAACAATGAAATTATGTGTGATTCATTACTGTATAGAACTGCACTTAACACAATTTACACTCTACCATGTCACAATACTAAGTAAGACTTAAAAGTGTACTAATAAGCTAATCTTAATTTATGTTTTCAAAAGATGTTTGTGCGGTTTAAAAGAAAAGAATATCCACTGCAATAAATTTGGACATCTTATTAGCATCTTTAGCACATTACCTTATTATATTTGACTAACAAGTGCTCGGCATTTGTAACGGTCGCTGTATCTTACGATAAAATCTCTAGGGAGCGTTTTCCATTTAAAAATTATGTAGGCATCTTTTTATACTGATACTTACAGATTTCTTTGCACATTCAAGATTTCATTTTTGTAAACGAAAAACACCCCCTAGAGATTTGTCTTAGAATATTAAAAATCATAACACATGATCATTTTCAATTTTATATAAATGCAAACAAATGTAACGCGAAATGTTTCCGTTTTTCTGCAAAGGTCTAACATTGCCAAGTTTGGCATTGTTGGTGGATTTTTGTGTTAAAAGGTCCTGAATTGGTATTTAGGAAAATATGACGCAAGTATTCTCATCCATTATGACATTCAGTGCCCCCTTAAACAAATTTGTCACCAGATTTTCAAGATATTTAGATACTTAAGAGACACTGGCACATTTGAAAAATAGTGCGCCTCAAGATTTTTCAAAATCGATATTTTTGCATGGTTGTAAGCTTTTATTAACAAAAGCCCTCACCCGAAATGATTAAGACCAAATCAGCTTCTTAAATGGGAACAGAACGATTTTATAATTTAGCTTCGCCAGCGACGTTAAATTCAGCAGACGACGAAAATTACGTTTAACACAAGAACACGACGCCGTATGCATGTTTCCCACGCTATGCACACTGTTTGATCGGTCTATAACCTTTGTGGTTTTAATTCAGTGAGTACGAGTCAAAAATATTCATGTAATATACACATTTGTTGATTAAAGTTATGGAAAACTTAAAAGTTGGCCTACAAATTACCTGGATGTCCCTATCTGTTTTGGGGTAAGTTATTTTTATGTGTAAAATATATCTCTGTTCTTTCCAATAGCCTAGACTATCATTTGAGAGCAAATTGAAGAAATTTAACCATTTGTGAAAATGTGCCAGTGCCGCTTTAAGTCATTGTCGACGAATACTTTTGAATTACTATGGCATAAAGAAACTGGAATTGATAGCTGTGCAAGTAATATCTTCCAACATTGGTGTAGCATGTTCTTATATGTTCGTATGAAATCAATCAAAAGGTGGCTAGAATTTTAAAGTAATGTATAATGCTTGATCGCTTAGGTAAATGCTGTTTGAAAACATGAACAAGAATCCTTGTCTTGATTTCTGTAATAGATAATTGCGTTGGTGTTGCAAATGTAGATCAGACGGACACGGACATGGACAGCATCGGAAACGCTTGTGGTAAGAACATTTACCAAATTAAGAATGACTTTTAATGTCACGCTCTCATTACATGTGTGTCTAAAATGAACTCAATTAATTACTGCAACCTGTCTAACAACGCGGCATTGCTGTGTCTGTACTTCCAGATACCTGTCCAAGTGGTACTAGCTCAAGTGTCATAGACGGAGACGGGGACACAATCGTAGACGATTGTGGTAGGAACGTTTTCACTACTGATCATGTTTCATGATTCATTGTAACTATGTACAACAAACACAAGTATCTGATCCGGATCTAACTGTCAAGGGCTATACCATGGTGTGTATTTGGCTTCAACAACATCATAATATCGTGTATCGAAGCAAGAGAAATATTAATGGTTAAAACTAATACTTACCTTGCTTTAATAGCTGAATTCGGGGTAAAGGTCATGATTCCTTCTATCCATATGAGAAATCCGCATTTTTGTTTTGGGACCAGACTCATTATAAATGTTATCATTTGGAATTGCAGATAACTGCCCAAATAAAACATCCTTGGTAAGGGAAGTAGTATGGCAACCCCTTTATTTTCCCTTAATATATGTTCAATGATGATTTCTTATGGCTATGGGTCTTCTCATTGATACTTAAGTGTGCACCAACATTCTCTGTTTGACATCATAATGGTGTCATAAACACCAAAATTGCTGATATTTTGAGACTTCAGACAGTGGAGAAATATATAATTTTTATGAGTACCTGCTATTAAGGGAAATGCTGTTCTAACCAATGATGATGGTAAAATGGAATCCCATACGTGTAACACCCAGTAAAATATGGTTTGAGGCGACACGGAAAATCCAAATTTCGTATTACAAGGGTATAAAGGGTATCTTAGAGTCACTTCCTCCAGATTGCTGTCATCAGATATATCTTGTCATCATTTAGAACACACATTTAGGTTATAATAAGATTTGTGTCCATCAATCAAACGTTGAACGGCAGAGCACTAATTATATTTAATACAATGGTCCTGTCTGTAACTTATATCAATTAACATTAACTAGGTTAATAGGCCTTGTTCGGTATATATTTTCAGATAATTGTCCAAATGATTTTAATGAAGACCAGATAGACACAGATACGGATACCATAGGAGATGTTTGTGGTAAGTAAACTTGTAGTGCTAGCGCCTCATGATATGCCATGTTTGGAAATAGACACTACGAGATGACGGTGGATTTACACCCTTAATTCCCAAAATTTCAATTATTGGTACATAATGAAATGTTTAGCTGGCTACTAACTTAGAATAAACTAAAGCGAAGTGGTTGTGTTGAAAATATTAAACACATTATAATTACCATCTACTGTGTTTCTATTGTAATATTTTGTAAAATCAAAAGTTTTATATTTTTGTTGATTTTGTTGTTTACTGTCTATTTGCACCATTGTGTATAACGTGTACAATGTATATCTAGTGAATGATAAGATATAAAATAAGATAATAAAAACAATCATACAATCAGTTATATAGGCCTACTGAAACAGTAAAGTAATTAGTTATTTTATATTTCAAATTATCAAGAGCAAATTAGTGGAACTAATATCTTCAGAATACCGTATGTTCTTATGTCCGTTTAAAGCGAAAACAGATACTCCATACGGTACTCAATATCAAGTTTTTATATTCAAAAATCAAGATAGCACATTAAAGATTTATTTGTTTAATGAATTGAAAATGAGATTAAAACATTGTTTGCATTTTCAGATAATTGCGTAAATGTTGCCAACATGGATCAGACTGACACAGATACAGATAATGCAGGGGACGCTTGTGGTAAGTAAGGTGGTTCATTATGCTACCGTTTCACTGTAGTACTTTTTGTGTAGCAATAAACTCGTACACAAGTGTAAACTCAAACATTTTGCTTTTTTAATTATGTTGAAAGTATAGAGCAAAAATACCCCAAAAAAAATAAAATCATATTTCGTGTTCCAATATTTGGTAACACAAATTATGCGAAAAAGCAAAGATATGAAGAAGATTTCAAAATAGAGTTCTAATCTTATTCAAACTGGAAGCCTTTGTAATTCTGAACTGAAGTTGTTATATTTTTACACCATAGTATGACATTTTGAATCGAAAAAAAAAATATCACAGATCTTTTTGAGCTTTAGACATTTAAAAACAGACTTCATGAGCCTTGTTCTATATTTTCAGATAATTGTGTCAATGATGCTAACGAAGACCAGACGGATGAAGATATGGATACCATCGGCAATGTTTGCGGTGAGTGATCTTGTAATGCTTTTGCTTATGACGTGTAGCGTTTGCATTGAATTAAATAAATTACTAATATCGTTGTTCATCCTCTGAGATAGAGTTACCTTTTCCGGCAATTTCAGCTGTGTGAAGGTAATAGAAGTGTAGAAAACCTAATATATACAATACAAGACTCAAATATTATGTTCAAAATCCAATAAACCAATGGGCGCAGTGATCCCGCTTCCTTTCGTTTAGCATGGTATAAACACACATTCGCATTGTATTGTTTCAAAACACTAACACTAAATGCAAAAACAGTCCAATTCGTGTTGGGATCAGAATATTAGTACATTGTTATATTTTTAATGAAGCATTTTTTAAGGCAATTGAAATACTCTTTGTTTTCCTTTTTCAGATAATTGTGTAAGCGCAGCCAATATGGATCAGACTGACACAGATAGAGACAATATTGGTGACACTTGTGGTATGATTGCTTAATAAACAGTCTTTTTTAGCGTGGTCGTTCTTTACACTAATGAAAACTGTTGGCATATATCTATATATGTTTAAGTGTAGAATTAATGGTTATATAAAAGATACCTCAAAGATACATCAAATCATGGCTTAATTTTGACGCTTACCCCGTTCTGTATTTACAAGTACAAGCGGTGCGGTGTACGGGGCGACAATTTTAGTTCTGTTTAAAATATTTAATATTGTCCCACCAAGGTTCAATCACTATCATTGTTAGTGATTCACTAATATGCTGTGCATGTTCGCCCTTATGTTTGTGACAATTATTAAACTCACTGGCACAAGATGGGAGTGATCGACAGCACTGATACTGTGCTACTCCTGCTATGCCTGCCCTGTATGGTAAAGATCAACCCATTCAAAGAAGCTTGACCCAGTGTTAAATGCCTCCTACCGGGACTTGCTGCTAACGGTCTTAAATCCAGAGAGAGTGTCTCAAGCAAATTTAACCCCTTGAAGCAGTCTCTAAGGAGTTTAAGGGAGTCGCCTTATGGAAAGAAGGACTTGCTATCAACCAAGTAATATCTATTGGTATTGAACCCAATGAACCCCTCTGACTGGCTATGTCTCTGCCGTTTGAGAAGCGGTGTAGAAGTTTTTATAGCTTGCCGGACTAATTGTCTATAACGGTAAAGAATTCAGTTGACTCTTCACGCAAATTAGTTTCATGCTCTATTCCGTTGTCCAGTGGCGTAGACAGGATTTTGTTGACGAGGGGGCACCGATTTGTGAATGTACCGACGCGTGTATTGTACCGACAAAAAATTTTTTCTCGGCTCGCTACGCTCGCTGGTTTACCTAAATTTTTTTACCGTCGCCTCCCAATTCTGAGGACGGGGGGGGGGGATTCCAAAGCAAAGATACTAATAGAGATAATAGAGTAGAGTAGTATTGACCAATTAAGCCAATTAAGCAGTTATTAGTAACCAATTTTCATGAAGCTCTAAAATTACAGCTTTTTGGACAAATGTACCGACGGAACGTTATGTACCTACAAAACATCTCGGTCGGGGGGCCACGTGCCCCCTACCCCCACTCTGGCTACGCCACTGCCGTTGTCGTCTATGGAGCCCGGACTATATCTTCTTTTACACCGGAATTGGCCGGTCTAGGGTTTCACTGTAAAGATGAGGCTACCCGGAGGCAGATCAGGATACTATGTACTTGTGGTTCTGGAATAACACCACAGACAATGGAACATCTCTTGGTCTGCCCTTGAAGCAGCTAGACATTGTACCCGTTTCTGGCTACAGTATATTTGAGAACCTTTGTGTTTGGACAATAATAAGAAGGAGAATAGACAATGTGGCATTTTTTATAAGCCGATTTAGTGATTAGCCAAGAAAAACCACTCAAAATTCCTGAATTTCATATTCTTCATTCAGCGTACTTTGAAAAGCCCAGCATCTTCAAATAACCATCCCAAATTATTTTTTGACACGAAATGCTTACAACATTCATCGTAACTGAAATCTGGACCAGTCTGGTAAATTTAGATCCAAGCAAGTGACAAAATAGAAATCTGACCAACTTAAATCTTCATCTATTAATCTTATCAAAAATCTTATCAAATCTTAGTCCATCAAAAAAGCAAGTAATTTCTTCGTATTTTATTTAGATAATTGTGTAAGTGATGATAACTCAGATCAGATGAACGCAGATATGGACAACTTCGGAAACGTTTGTGGTAAGTTTCACTGTGTTTGATACCGGTTTTGGAAAGTAATGGTACATAAAAGGATTTAAAGTATGATTAAAAGCAGAATTAAAATTTAAAAAAGCTACTCGTCTAACAATTTAAAATATCTACCTGTCAAAACTAATACAAGTGTAGAGCCGTCTGTCTTGATTTAAGATAATTTAATGATTTTCATGGGTTTGTATTTTAAGGATAATTGCGTAGGTGTTGCTATATAATGATCAGACGGACTCAGATATGGACGGTGTTGGAAACGCTTGCGGTAAGTTCTCTTGTAATATTAGTAGCTGATGAGGTGGCATGTTTCGTTTAAGAAAACGCTTTCAAATAAAGGTATATTAAGGTAAATAAAAGTTTATTTTTAAATAAGTCTAGTAAAAATCCAGATCCGGCATCATCCGGGTAAACGACAAAATCGAAAACCTGATCAAACCGAACTTGATTCATTTTGTTCCAAATACAAAAAGTATTCTTTTTCGTTTTTATTTAGATAATTGCGTAAGTGATGATAACTCGGATCAGATGAACGCAGATATGGACAACTTTGGAAACGCTTGTGGTAGGTTTCACTGAAATGATTTCGCATGATCACGTGTTTATTTTTCAAATGTTAAAATATTAGGCCATTTTAACGGTGCGTGTTCCGATCGTCTTTGGGACCCCCCTGATTTACCCGGAAGTAGTATTGATTTTGATATCAGATGAAAGGCCGTATTTTTCTCATTGTCGTCCTGAAATTTGAGCCCTCAAATCCATTTCATTCCCAAGATATAAACAAAAAACCGCTGTTTTAGTGGTTAACCATCTATATTAGCACAGTATTGAATAGGGCTTTGTAACATGCATTATTGCGTCTACCATCAAAACTGCAAGTGTGTTTCCCACGGTACTTGATGGGGTGTATGTGAAAGTGCCAGGCTCTCATATCAAGTAGAGAACACAATACACATAAATCGAAACAAGCACCTTTAAGATTCATTGTGTCATCATATGTTACAACGGGTATCAACTTAGTATCAATGGAATTAATTTCGGATACCAGGATATGGAAGGCAATGTAGAATTAATAATGGAATATAAACAGAATTAAAATTTAAAAAACCGCTCTTACCTATTCAATTCAAAAATATTTACCGATTTGAAACTAATACAAACGTAGAGCTGCCTTGTCTCGGATTTTAGATCATTTAATCGATGTTAATAATAAGCCTTTGTATTTTCAGACAATTGTGTAGGTGTTGCTAATGATGATCAGACAGATTCAGACATGGATGGTGTTGGAGACCCCTGCGGTAAGTGTTCTTGTAATATTAGTAGCTGATGTAACATGTGTCTTCACCACTTCGTCCCTTCAGTGGGGTTTCGGACGCCTTTTTGTGTTATTTTTGCTTTTTTTCGCCTATGTAGTCTTGGTTGCCATCCACATCCGAATCAGCTTACGTATAGCTATTGCACTTACTCTCTAGTTCCTTTCACCCCAACATTCTTCCTGATATCGACATTAACTGTGAGAGGAAAAAGCTTTCAAGAAAGCAAAATAAAGCTGGATAAAGTGGATTTCGCTAATGACAAGGATAGATTTAGTTTGGTGGAAATTAAACTGTAAAACTACTCTCCAAACATAAAACCCACCTTAAAATATGTAACTGTAAAAGACTAAGGAACTTCATATCATTGGTATACGTGTTTGAGATCATATAAAACGATTTGTCAATAAATCTAGTCCTTTATTTGTGTATTTCTGTATTGTAGTAGCTACATCATAAATTAATATATTTTCAAGGTCATACTGGTGTACAATGTCAGAATAGTCGTATGGCTTTCAAAATGGTATAAAATTCTTTTTTATGAAATATTAACATACCATGTATTGGTTGCAAGGTATATCACTTAAAATGCATAACTTCAGGAGTGTACATGGTCTATGGGGATTCATAATCATTGCCCTGTAAGGAACATTCTGAAGTGTCATGGTTAGAGACGATAATCATTTTCTGTTTTGGTATACCAGACGAACGTTTTGGAATTTGATTGATAAAATTGGATCCTTCTGAAACATTTACCCCAGGATGACGAACACTTATCAGCTTGTACGACTTAATCTTAACAATGTAATTTATGTTTAGGTATGTGTTTTAATACAACTGGAACATTCAAAATGTGACCTCTGTAAAAACCCTGCCCCTCCCCCTTTTTTTTTATCAAAACCCGATAATTGAACGTGACAAACATTTTTGAATCCGGCATCTCAAATCTAAAAAGTTTGTTTGCCCACTTTCCACACGAAATGCCAACAACATGCATCGCTACTGAAAATAGGACCAGCCTAGTAAATCCAGATATGGGTAAGCGACAATATAGAAACCTATTCAACCAAAACCTTACTTTTTTTCCCCAAATACAAAAAGTAGGTTAGTTGATTTTTGATTTAGATAATTGCGTGAGTGATGATAACTCAGATCAGACGAACACAGATATGGACAGGTTTGGAAATGTTTGTGGTAGGTTTCACCGTAATGATCTCGCTCTGACTGCATAGGTTTATTATTCAAAGGATGAAATAATAGATGTTTTGGTTTTTATTGCTGTAGTTTCAGTGTAAATTAGTTTCTGATATCAGAATATGGAAAGCAAAGTAAAACGATTTAATAGCGGGATTAAAACAGGGATTATAATTAAAAATTCACTCGTATCTATCAATTCAAAAGTATTTACCTGTTTAAAACAAATTTAAATGTAGAGCTCTCTTGTCTTGGATTTTCAGATCATTTAATTAATGTTAATAATAAGCCTTGTACTGTATTTTCAGATAATTGTGTAAATGTTGCTAATAATGATCAGGTAGATTCAGATATGGATGGCGTTGGAGACGCCTGCGGTAAGTACTCTTGTAATATTAATAGCTGATAATGTGATGTATTTCGTCTAAGAAAATGCTTTTACATAAAAGGCCCGTATTCCTAAAAGATGCTTAAGAATCAATTATCTAAACAATCGTTTATCTTAGAAGCAGTGAGATGGATAAGTAACAATTCAATAAATGATTTTTATTAAAGTGAAGTAGATATGTTTGTGCCTCACTACTTCAGTAAACGTTTGTTGTGAAATACCTTTTTGGAATACGGGCCTTAGAGTTGATTATTTATGAAGATTATGGAATAAAAAACATGTATCTTAATCACGTCTTCCCTTTAGGCAGGTTTGAAACGTCGCCTTTGGTTCTACACGCATCCATATCGTGCGCCGCATTCAGGGCTACCTTCTCGATAGTTTGCTTGATAGAATTCGTTCAGGATTTTTCCTTGGGCATTTTTTGGTCTTCCCCTCCCAACTTCACCTATTTTGGTTTTTATTGCCAACCTCACCCGATTAGCTTGCTCATACATAGCTCTTGCACATACTCTCTGATTCCCCTCACCCCAACATCCTTCCTGATATCGACATTTTCTGTTTTAGGGTGGATAAATCACTCAAGAAGCAAAATAAAGCTGGATAGAGTGGGTTTCTCTAATGCAATAGATAGATTTACTTTGTTTCTATATGACTATATAGGAACAGGTGTTTCCCGAAAACGTTTGATAAACAAGGTACTTTTTGCCCGTCCTGTAACAACCTGAATATCATATTTAGTTCAGTACTAGATACTGGCGTAACGTGTCAGCCTACTGCTTCATCAGATACTTCATTTACTCATAGGAACTTGCTTCACTGTCCAAGTTTCAGCTCACATGAGTGGTCAAACGTTGGAGTTGTACATGAACTCTTTAGCTTCAAGGGCACCTGGTCATCCGTAGTTTTTGCTTTGATAATTTGATTTTTTTCCTGCAATTATTAGGTTCTGGTGGAATTTTAAACTGTTTAAAAATGTAACGGCAACACCTAGGACATTCATTGTTTTACCTATTTGAAATCTTAGGTTAAACGACATATCAATAATCTTAGTTCTGTATTTGCAGATAATTGTATAGATGTGCCTAATGTAGACCAGGCAGACGCTGATATGGATGGCGTCGGAGACGATTGTGGTAGGTGTTAGTGAGCCATGATGTTGGGCTTGTTAAAATACTAACAATGGGACGGGAGTTAGGGTCTTAAAGGAATATTTCACAAAAATTCTCTAATATTTGAAAGAAAATTATGAAGTGTGGGTTTTGCGTAATTCCAAGACACAGCCTGACGCAAATCAACTTTAGTGCTAGTCTTAATCTCTCTTCCAAATTATGTCTTCTAGTAGACTGCCAATGTGTCGAATTTGAATATTCTTGTCATTGATCGGTAAATGATTTGCTTGTGGTAGGTGGAATAAGGCTTTGATATAATCTTGCCGAACTAGCATTCAAGTAGATTTGCCAGTGTTTCCTCTAGATTATATTGTATAAAACTTTGTATAAAAAATTTAGCCGTTAAGATCATTGCATAGTGTAGAAATGTAATTAAAGGTTGCTACCATTTAAACTCCTATATTAGGGGCAATACTTTTTTTTCAATAAAAAAAAATCGCCTACGACCTTAGCTGTCCAAATCTTCGCGCATTCCTCTTGAAGCCCAAAAGGGATTCCACAGGATTCCCTTACAACCTTTCTTTTTCTTTAATAATAAACATCAATATTATTAAAATAATTAATTGGTAAATAAACGGTGCCTTATCAGGGTGCTATAATTCACACGCCGTGTTTGTTGCGTTTCTTATGGTATCCTCATCTCAATTGAATTAAAGTTATTATGTTTCGTATAATTTATTAATGATATCATTGATTGTTATGCTTGTTGTTGATGATGGAAATAAAATCGGAATCTGAATCCTGAAAACCTTTTTATTTGGGATGTGTTTTTATGAAATACATAACACTAAGTGCACAGTGGCGTACCGAGCGGGAGGGGGGGGGGGGGGCGGGGGGAGCAAGTTGCCCCCTCTGGCTCGAAAAGCGGGACGATATGGACCAAAAAAATATGCATTTCTTCCCTCTTTTTCGGGGAATTTTGGACCAGTTTCAGCCTAAATTGGGCAAAAGTAAAGTAAATTCGGCGTTTTTCGCGCGCTACGCGCCGCATTTTGTACGTTCGACTTACTGCAGCAACTCACCGGGGCGACTTAAAAATTTTGCCCCCTCTGGATCGACTGCCTCGGTACGCCACTGTAAGTGCATAAGGTCATTTTCACTCCCGGTGGTGCATAAGGTCCATAAGTGCTTTGAAAAAGAAAATTTGAAAAAATATTGATCGGTTCGGAAAATGGTCTCAAATTGTTAAACTTCCACAGGAATTGCAACCAAAGTTACACTCTAGTATATTTCTATCGAATCGTCGAATTTTAAAAATATGATCGATAGAATATACGAGTTATTCCTTTAAAATCGTTTGGTTTACCCATTATTTTTTTTAGATAATTGCATGAATAATGCTAATACAGATCAGACTGACACTGATATGGACAGCCTTGGGGACGCTTGTGGTAAGGCAGTTTTGACTAAGATATGTTTAATGCTTGTTTCATCATCTAAAGATGTTTTACTAATTCAGCTTTAATTAGTGAATAGCACTTGTGGAGGACGCTAGGTTGGGCTTGGACCTGGTAGAAGTAGCCAGAGATGCGAGAGTCGATTCAGTGGTTTCATTGTTTTAGCGCAGTGAAGCTGAACCAATGCTAAAGCTAGCGATACACAGGCAATTCTGGTCGGAACCTGCACTTGATTTCTAGACATGTCTCGAGGTCAAAGGTCACATACCAAGGTCAAAGGTCATGTGAGGTGAAGTTGTAAAATAGGCTGAAAATGTAAAATTGACCTCATTTGAAAAGTTGAAGTGCAATTGGAACCAAGCTTGATTTATGGAGTTTACATGCAATCCCTCATTTGTTTATGAAGTCAAAGGTCACATATCAAGGTCAAAGGTCATGTGAGGCCTATCATTCACAAACCGCGACGGCAGGCGACACAAGCGGTCCGAGGACCGATGTATTTTTCAATGAAACTGTAACCAGATATCGGCTGGTATGCCCACAAAAGTGCGTTGGCTGCATGTGACAAACGGCCAATCTTTACCGCTAAATTCCTTGATGTGCGAGGCCCACGAAATTGCCTAGCATGGGTTCAGGTATTAGCGATATATAGATAGATTTGCAGTGGAATGCAATAAATTTATATATCGGTTAAAAGTTTTCACTTACGTTTTTTTATTTATGCGTGTGCAAAACGACAGGGGATTCGAATTGTTTTTATTTTCCTTAGTATTCTGCTCGATTTTCTGATTAGTAAATGTATATTATATCCCGAAAAATATGATCTAAGACATCATTTTGTTCACGAAACAGATAATTGCGTGAATGTTGCTAATGCAGATCAAACGGACACCGACAACGACAACATTGGGGACGATTGTGGTAAGAACAGTTGGAAAGCTAACATAAGCTCTTTAAGTTATGCTCTGTTATGCTCTGAAAATGGACTAGTTAAATGCAGTGCTGATATATGTTTGCAATTTCAGATAATTGTCCAAACGGTGTTAGCGCAAATGAGATGGATGGAGACGGGGACACAATCGTAGACGATTGTGGTGAGAATATTTAATTAATAGTCCCGTTATTTATTGGTTACAAATAAACGATACCTACGACGTAAGCTGGTAAGGTTTTCATAAAATAATGTTTCTTGTCAATATTCTCATGAGATGTTGCTTCCGTGATTTGTGTAGATCTATTCCACAATTTTTTATTTTAAATGAGAAGAATGCGTGTTTTTAGAACCATAATTGATACAAACGTTATTACTTTTGCCTTTGGACTTGCAGACAACTGCCCAAATGATGCAAATGTAGATCAGACGGATAGAGATGGAGATACCGTTGGAGATATTTGTGGTATGAGACAATAGATTGCACATTGCTCCCAAAGCCGTCATAAAGGCACGGTATAGCTATAAGTTACGACAAAGTAGTTCTAGTTTTTAAGGGACCAAATCAATACTGAACCTGCGAGTATTTTCCGGTTCTGCTCGGTTCCGGCGGTTCATTTAATCCGCTCAATCTTCTGAATCCTTTAATTTGATTAAGTAATTCAGCAAACTCAATAAATTAATTGAACCGCGCGGAACCGGGCAGAACCGGAAAACGCCCGCCAGTTGAGTATTGAATTCGTCATAACCATTCGTATATCGTATGATCTTGTTAGGCTGATGTCAGCCTCACTGGCCCTGAACGAATGGTTGCTAGAACTGCTTTGCCATAACTTATAGCTATACCGTGCCTTTATTGTTATTATATTTAGTCATGTGGATACTCTACCTGTCTTATTTCCAATACTATACAAATGGCCAGATTTTAAATTAAGTGACGTTCTTTCACGAGCCTTTAAGTAAAAAAAGTATTTTTCCAATTGGTAGTCATCATTCAACTTCAAGAACCACTATAACGGTGCCAGAATGGAAAGTAGTCATTGGTGTATGACAATAGTGCAGGACACACTGTGTAAGTTATATTAGCTACACAAGGGTTCATTTTCTATTTTAACTTTGTACCAGGATGATATTTCCCAGGCTTGTTTAAAATTGACTAAAATTGTGATGTATTTAGGTAATCGCCTTTGTTCTCAAAACCAATGAAGTAAATCAGATGAAATCTGTACGGTATGTGGAGAAAAGGGTCGGCTTTACGAATATAATGCAAGATTCAGAATTTTTACAATGATTTTGAAATTATATCACCAGCTAAGAGGATAAGAGGATTGCATTTCTTTTGAACATGCTGTATTATTTTTCGTCTGAATTAATATTTTGATATTTTGAATATCTGGTATAAGTTAGAACCGCATTACGAAAGACTTGTTTACATTTTACGTGTGCTGGTGTTTTAATCTTACGGAATCCCGTTGTTGTATATGATGTCAAATTACTAGCAAAGTATACTTACTAGACTAGTAATTTACCCGATTTGGTGCACCCAATCTGAGGCACATGTTTGAAACGAGAAGAACCGCATTACGAAATACTTGTTTACATTTCACGTGTACTGGTGTTTTCAATCTTACGGAATCCCGGTAATAACAAAATAATGTGTTTGTTGTCAGAAACAAATTATTTTGTTATTACCGGGATTCCATAATAAGAAAATAATGTGCTTGTTGTCAGAAACGTCCATTGTCAATGATTTTGAATATTTAGATAACTGTCCAGATGATGCTAACACAAATCAGATGAACGACGATGGGGATACCCTAGGCAACGTCTGTGGTAAGCCACTTTCAATTACATCTAAGGTACCTCTTACCTGGAAAAAGAGGAAGGGAGAGGAAGGGAAGGGGTAAAGGGATAGAAGCTAAAGAAGATCTGACATCCCTGACGTACCCTAAAGACTGGATTTCATCTGGTATTCATACATGTAGTTTTTATGCAGAAACTTTCAAAGCGGACTTCTGCAAGCACGATTACAGAATATTCACTTGTTTGGATTTTCAGATAATTGTGCAAATGATGATAACTTAGACCAAACTGATACGGATATGGACAACATTGGAGACGTTTGTGGTAAGATAGCTAAACGTGCTGCAGTTTAACTTTGGGATTCTGTTTGGGTTGTTGAACTAGACAACGCATCGTGAAACTGTTCATGTATATCATTCTTCAATTTTAAATAAAAAGCTTGCATTTTGTTAGAAAGCCTAAAGCCCGCCTAAAGCATGTTAAGTATTCTTTCTTTTGTAATTGTAGATAACTGCCCAAACGATGCCAATACGGACCAGACCAACACGGACGGGGACACCTTGGGAGATATTTGTGGTATGATAGTGGATTATACTTTAATAAGCCGACCATTGGCATACCTTCAGATTTTATTTTTAGTAGAAAAAAATACATTTTTGACCTTATTGGCAATAGTCATTTCTTTTCAAACACGCCCTCATCGATAATCGTTTTTCATAAAATAACAGTAAAAAGTTAAGCAACAAAGAAGTGCCATGTCATTATTTTCAGTTAATGTTAATATGTATGGTACATACGAAGACACATGTGGTCCAGTGGATAAAACGCCAAAGGTTGTGGGTTTGAGCTCTGCTGTGGCCAGTGTGTTTCCCCCTTGGGTAAGGCACTTTACCTTAATTACTCCTCTCTACCCAGGTGTATAAATGGGTACCGGTGTTAAAGTAGGAAATAGTCTCCGGGAGACATAGCGGATCCATACACAACAACGAGGATAAAGCGTGAACTAATTTGCCTGAAGAGTCAACTAAATCCAGTGCGTGCCCTATTCTTTACCGTTGTGGGTGGACTATGAGTAACCGGACTGATAAAAATTTTCTACAACGGCATTATTAACTGTTGGTAGGTAACAGAATGCTGTAGAGAGGTGTGGCGGACCCCCCTACAGCAAAATTGTATGGTGGAGTCTGGCCCAATCGCCTGCGAAAGAGAGATGGGCACTCCGTTCCGTTATACAGTTTGGTTCCGTCCCCTTTACCTTTATATTAGCTCTTATTATGCATGGTGGTTTGATATATTTATCAGTAGTACTTGAAAACACATATTTTTTACTGATGGACACTAATATGTGGAAATTTGTGTATTTTTACAACCAAGCAGTTGAAAAGTTTTACCCCATTCATCAATCATTTCCACTTTTTACATGTCGTGTTTTTAATTGTGTTCTGTAAAACAGAATAGCGTGATGAAACAACCTGCGAAATAATCTAAGCAAATTTCGGAAAAACCCCAATCAACGTTAACTTTGTGTTATTAGATTCCACGGATGGCTTTGGCTCACAGGATTGATAGGTCAAGTCAAGGTTAATATGCACTATGATGATAAAGTAGGTCAAATTGCTAAAAACGTCCTACGACGTAGTTAAACCCTGATTGTACATGTAGTGACCACATGGACGATAGCTCTAACTTTATAGCCACCCCTTGTTGACACTTGCAACACTTTTATAAATCGGATATACCCCAGGACGACCTTGACGGTAGCTCCCATTGTACCAAAATTTACTTTTCAAAGCTAGTGAAATAAAACAGTATAATATTGCAACACGATTTGAACACTTTTAATTTTTTACTGACGTACAACCACCACCCCCCCTTATTTATCCACTTTCCATTGTAGATATTTTCTTAGAGTTTTACTTTGTATTCTATATCAAATACTACCACAAACACCAATAAAACCGTTTGTAGGGATTCTTTTGGTGTAAAACAATGAAAAATACCCTGCCGTCGAACAATAAAAGGCGTTTGAAGAACCGTGCTGAAGGATTAGCTGTTATCCAGAGTTCATCAACGAAGCCGCCCAAGCCCAGTTTGTCTTGTTCAAAAAAGCACGTCTTCCGTACGGCCGGTGTTCTGACGAGAATTTCTCGTCAGAACACCAGAACTTGGTAGCCCGATTAGCCATATAAGGAAACAAGCAGAATGTCCAGAAACCTATACTGCAGTTGGCCAATGATTAGTATAGATTATTCTATTACCTCTACTGCCCATTATTGAAAATGCAGCATTCTGATTGGTTATTTTACTGCCCATAATTTTGCAATGATGGGTCGCGAATGCGATTTCTTATTAAAGGTGCAACGAGAGATTTCAAATAACAGGTGTCCCGAAAAATGTGAAAATTCTGAATTTGCCACTGGTGAAAAGCTTTATATTAAAAATATCCCCATCTGTAAGGATTAAGCTGAGAACTCTTTCTTTGGTACAAAAATTGTGAAATTTCTAATTTCGTATAGGAGCAAATACGAAATTCAGCCTATGTTTTCTATTGAAATATAAGCATTTTTTTTTTTTTTTTTTTTATAAAAGGCGTTTGAAGAACCGTGCTGAAGGATTAGCTGTTATCCAGAGTTCATCAACGAAGCCGCCCAAGCCCAGTTTGTCTTGTTCAAAAAAGCACGTCTTCCGTACGGCCGGTGTTCTGACGAGAATTTCTCGTCAGAACACCAGAACTTGGTAGCCCGATTAGCCATATAAGGAAACAAGCAGAATGTCCAGAAACCTATACTGCAGTTGGCCAATGATTAGTATAGATTATTCTATTACCTCTACTGCCCATTATTGAAAATGCAGCATTCTGATTGGTTATTTTACTGCCCATAATTTTGCAATGATGGGTCGCGAATGCGATTTCTTATTAAATCATGCTGTTTTAAATGATAGAATAGAAATAAGGGTTTGGAGTATCATCTATGAGCTCATAATGTATCCTCAATCTGGAAAACTTAAAATAATGATCTCGGCTGCGTCTCGCCCATTATTTAGTTTTTCCAATCTGGATTACCCTTTATTTCTTAATTATCCAATTTGTGATGTTTGATAATTCTGAAAGATTTAATTATAGTCTATGGAAGTGCAAGCCAATTGATTGCAGTTAAAATACACACATAGATGAACACAACAGTTGTACGAGAACACTGTAGTCTAAGATGGCATCGTGGCACGCACGCCATATGTACAGCATGGACGCAGTTGCTTTACTGCTGGTGTATAATGCTTTGGTCACACAAAGCATTTTAACTCTTCCGAATTTCTACTTGCATGTAATTATTATCATCAATGTCGTTTGTTATTACAGACAACTGCCCAAATGTTGCTAATCAAGCTCAGGCGAACGCAGATATGGACAGCCTTGGGGACGATTGTGGTGAGATAGTTAAATATGTTTAAATGTCATTAGAAAGGCCTTAACATTAAGTTCGAAAAATATGACTGTATAACACAAAGTGTTTTAATAGATTAAGAAATGTGCTTTTGCCGTGTTATCTGTTTTTCACAATTTTAGTATTATTCAAAGACAAAATTTAAACTTCAACGTTTGCGCACGATATAGTTCTGGTGGAAAGCCTTTCCTATTGAGGTTTGCAGTGAATGATTGAAATTGTGCACACCTAATTGAAACAATATAAGAATGAGAAAACACGCCCTTCAATCAAATGTTTTCATTAGTGTAGTGGTCTTGAAGGTCATTTACGGAAAGCAATATCGTTGCTTAGAGCCTCCATGGAGGTTCTTCATTGCGACTGTGTTTCTAAAGAAATAAACCTTAACCGTAACCCCACGATAACATTTGACCTTGAATTGCATTGCTATTTTAACACGTTCAGCATGTTACAAAGATCTTTCCTATTAAGTGTGAGCTCAATCGCAGTTAAGTTTATAAATTGACTCTGATGACCTTTGACCTCGAACGACATCCTGAGTATTTTTAACGTGTTTAGAATGCAAAATAATGATTCCCTGTTGAATTCCAGCCCTGTACATTTCATATGAAGCTTAAAGCCTACAAAAGCATATATGAGCTTTCTTCAGAATTTGTATGGACTAAAGAAGGGGAACGAGGATGTCGATCAGGTCACTTACCTTTAACAGATGTAGTCGACTTCTTTGTACTTGCAGATAATTGTCCAGAAGTGGCTAATCAAGCTCAAACGGACGCAGATATGGATGGCGTTGGGGATGATTGCGGTAAGACGGAATATGGGGGGGGGGGAATGGTTAAAAAAGAATTTCAAGCGATAACAATAATTGTGCTAAGAAATATTTGACTACAAAGAGTTTGATCGATGTCACTTTTATACTTCCAGATAATTGTCCAAGTGTTGCTAACCAAGCTCAAGTGAACTCGGATATGGACAGCCTTGGAGATGATTGTGGTGAGGCTATTAATATGTTTAAATACCATTCGAAATAGTTTTTAAATGTTTTTAAAAACTGTATTTCAAAAAAGTATTTGATTGCATCACAAAACGATCAAAGCTAATATAACGATTTTATTCAACTATCGATATGTACTTGCAGATAATTGCCCAATGTTGATAATCAAGATCAAACAGATGCAGATATGGATAACGTTGGTGACGACTGTGGTAAGACAGTTAAAAACGTTAACAAGAACTTGTTCTATCCTTCTTATTATTGTTATATCGTTTTATTTAAAATCGTTTTTTCGATGAAAAAGGAACTTGACTAAATAAAAACAATAACAATCACGGGCAAATTATCCGTGTCACTATCCTTATAAATAATGATCACATTTTGTTTTAATAGACAATTGCCCAAATGTTGCTAATCAAGCTCAAACGGATACTGATATGGATAACGTTGGGAATGAGTGTGGTAAGACGCTTAAACATGTCAAAATACCTTCAGCAATATTTTAGTAATTAAAAAGGTGTATGATTTATGTTCTCAAAGAAAACTTTGACTTCTATAACATAACCCATAAGGCTAAGATACATCTTAAACGATATCATTTATATTTACAGACAATTGTCCAAATGTTGCTAATTCAGCTCAAGCAAACTCAGATGTGGACAGCCTTGGAGACGATTGCGGTGAGACGGTTAAACATAGTTAATGTCTTTAATGTCACTCGCAAAGTTCAAACATTTTCTTGTTGCAACAATCAAGCCCACGAGGTTACCCCTCCATCTTAATTAAAATGGTAAATATCGTTGTGATTTTACAGATAATTGCCCAAATGTTGCTAATTCAGCTCAAGCAAACTCAGATGTGGACAGCCTTGGAGACGATTGCGGTGAGACGGTTAAACATAGTTAATGTCTTTAATGTCACTCGCAAAGTTCAAACATTTTCTTGTTGCAACAATCAAGCCCACGAGGTTACCCCTCCATCTTAATTAAAATGGTAAATATCGTTGTGATTTTACAGATAATTGCCCAAATGTTGCTAATCAAGACCAAATGGATACAGATATGGACTACATTGGGAATGTGTGTGGTAAGACGGTTAAATGTATTAAAATTCGGAAGTGATAAAAATTATTATTATTATTATCATTACTATGCTTAAATGCAACAATGCAACGAAAGACGGTTTTAATTTTCTTTATTATGCATAAAATTCCACGTGAGGCCTAATTTCTAATTAAGTAAAGGGTGATAACTCCGATTTCGTCTTGGGTGTCGAAGGAATTATTCCATCACTGAGTGATGTATAAAAGCATACCTAACGTTGAACTCTACTTACGAAATCCATACTGGGTGTCGCAATGAAGCAGATGCTTTATGGCTGCAAATGTATTCGCAGATGTGGCTCTCCATAACCTTGGTTATTTTTGGTAGGAGAGATTGGGCTATAATTTAAATGATCTTGACTACTCCCTGTGCAGCAATGAACAGTTTTCCATTCCGAGATTTTTTCAGGTTTCCATTCAAAGTTTGTATCAAGAGATAGCTGGAGGAGATGAGCTAATATTGGAACTATCTCATGTGCACAGTTTGTGAGGACAGTTGGTGAAATATTTTTAGGACCATTAACTTTTGATGTGCGAGATTGTGCAATTTTCTGCAGACTTTCTTTGGCTGGAATTTAAAAAAAGACGATAGCATTGGTCTTTGGTACAGCTTTGGAGGACATTTTCCACCACCAGCATCGAATTGAGCACTGGGGACAAAGGTGCTGTTCAGTAGCTCAGACTTTTCATTGGCCACCAATGACCATGGATGAGAGGTAGAAAGCAGAAGATTGATTGCTGTCATTCACGGATTTAACCAATTTCAACCACTGTTTGTTGTCTGCACTTTTGAGTTCTTGCCCCAAATGATGACAAAATTGCAGGCGACCTCTTCTTACGAAATCCATACTGGGTGTCGCAATGAAGCAGATGCTTTATGGCTGCAATTGTATTCACAGATGAGGCTCTCCATAAACTTGGTTATTATTGGTAGGAGAGATTGGGGTATAATTTAAAGGACCTTGCCTACTCACTGTGCAGCAATGAACAGTTTTCCATTCCGAGTTTGATTTTTTTGTTCAGTTTTCCATTCAAAGTTTGCATCAAAAGATAGCGGGAGGAGATTAGCTAATATTGGAGCGAGCTTAGGTGCACAGTTTGTGAGGACAGTTGATGAAATATTTTCAGGACCATAACTTTTGATGTGCGTGATTGTGCAATTTTCTCCAGACTTTTGGCTGGAATTTTAAAAAAGAGGATATAATTGGTCTTTGTTACCAGCTTTGGAGGATATTTTCTATCAGCATCATCGAGTTGAGCATTAGCGGCAAAGGTGTTGTTCATTAGCGTGGTTCTAGACTTGGCCACCCTGTATGAGACGTAGAATAGCAGATTGATTGCTGTCAGTCACTGATTTAACCAATTGTAACCACTGTTTGTTGTCTGCACTTTTGAGTTCTTGCTCCAGGTGTGACAAAACTGCAGGCGAGCTCGTCGCAAAGTACTTTGAATCCATGTATAGCATCCATCCTTAATGAGTTTTTTTTCTAGTTACTGTAGGCTTTCTGCTTTCTTCTTACTGCTGCACGACATTGATCTTTAAACCACGATTGATCTTTAAACCATTTGTCTGATAAATGATGTTACTATCTTAACCAATAACTATGGTCAATATCGTTTTCCTTTTACAGATAATTGCCCAAGTGTTGCTAATCAAGCTCAAACGAACGCAGATATGGACAACCTTGGGGATGACTGTGGTAAGACGGTTAAACACGTTTTATTCAAAGAAGTTTTAAAAGTCATTAGAAATTTTGACTTTCAAACATATCGATGAAAGCTAATGTATATGCGTCAGCATCAAAACGATATCCAAACAATATCTTTCTGTATTTGCAGATAATTGCCCAAACATTGCTAATCAAGCTCAAACGGACACAGATATGGATAACGTTGGAGACGAGTGTGGTACGGCGGTTATTTATGTTTAAATGACATTAATAGTAATTAAGAACCAATAAACAATCGTTAAAATGTTTGTCTCAATAACTTTAAAATCAAGTCGCAGAGGTATTTTGATCGATAAAAAAATTTATACTTACAGATAATTGCCCAAATGTTGCTAATCAAGCTCAGACAAACTCAGATATGGACACCCTTGGAGATGATTGTGGTGAGACGGTTAATAATGTTAATATTTTTTTAAATCGTATTTTTGAAATAAATACTTGACTGTATAGTACACACACTGGCCAAAAGTATTGCTACATGCAAAAAACGAAGTTCGTAATCACAAATTGATTTCAAATTATACCATGTATTCTTGACCACATCTTATGTAATAAATGTCAAAGTTATGGTTTCGTACAGATGTTATTCCCCAGGATCCAAGAGGGGTGAAACATCATTTGATTTGATTTTGTTCATAAATAACACGAATTAAGGGAACTGCGAACGATAACTTGCCGTTTGCACCCAGAAGGAATACAGACACAGAAACAAAAGAAATGGCTTAAATGCATTGTTCGGGTTCGTCAGGTTTATTTAAATGTTGCAGGAAAAAATGAGTGGTTTTGAGGACAGGAAAATGAGGTAAATCAATGGAAGACGGTGGTCTTAGAAAAATTGTGAAAAATTGGAGACATGAAAATGCTACTCGTCTGATCACGTGGTTTACATATATCATGTCTAATTACGTGTTCCCAGTGCATGACCAACAGCAAACAATGTCACAGGTGCGATCTACTTGTTGCATACTTGTGGCCAGCGTGTGTATAATACTCGTATCATAACTTTCGTGTCACTATCTGAATGAAAGTGGTCAATATCGTTTTGGTATAGATAATTGCCCAATGTTGCAATCAAGATCAAGCGAACGCAGATATGGCCAACCTTGGGGACGATTGTGGTGAGCCGTAAACAAGTTTAAAGTGCCCATTCAAAGAAGTTTTACATAAATTTGAAAATCTTTTTTTTTTTTTTTTCGAAAATGTATTTGAATGTATAGCATAGCAAACAATGTTGACACACGCGTGTCAATTCGTTTTATTATCACTCTTGCTTTGAACTCACAGACAAGACGGTTAAGCATATGTAAGCGCCATTTAGAGGAGTTTAAAATGACATTTTGAATCGTATCTTAACTGATAACATATAATGATAATCAGTTTAGTACATACGGTCAATTTTCAAACCGATTTTTTCAATAATAATTACGAAGATAATTGCAAAATGTTGATAATCAAGCTCAAACGGACACAGACGTGGATAACGTTGGAGACGACTGTGGTACGATGTTGTAAAAGAGTCTATTAACAGTTGAAATTTTGAGAAATAGAACATTTTGTTCCAGAGAAATGTTTGGACTTATCGTATAAATCTTTTTAATACTTACAGATAATTGCCCAAATGTAGCTAATGAAGCTCAAACAAACTCCGATATGGACAGCCTTGGGGACAATTGTGGTAAGACTGTTAAACATGCTTAAATTACATTCAAAAGAGGTTAAAATGATTTAGATAAACCGCGCTTTTGAAAAAAAACATGATTTTTGACTTTATCATTAAATCATCAAAGCTATATACGTGTCATATTGGAGTGATTTGTAATCGATAATCATTTTGTATCCACAGATAATTGCCCAAATGTTGCTAATCAAGCTCAGACAAACTCAGATATGGACAGCCTTGGGGACGATTGTGGTAAGATAGTTATATGTCGAAATAAGCAATACATTGTAAGTGATTAAAAGCATTTGAGTTAAAAAAAACCGTTTGATCCTGTAAAAGTTTGATCCGATAATATTTTAATCGTTATCATTTTATATTACAGATAATTGTCCAAATGTTGCTAATCAAGCTCAAGCAAACTCAGATATGGACAGCCTTGGGGACGATTGTGGTAAGACTGTTATACATACTTAATACGACATTCAAACGAGGTTTAAATGATTTCGAAAAAACTGCGATTTCGAAAAAAAATATTTTAATCTTATCATAAAACGATCAAAGCTAATTAATATATAGGTGTCAGTACCAGAGCGATTGTGATCAATTCTCACCCGAGGGCATGCTTTATATTATGTTCAGGCGACGCCATTTGATCAATAAGAGATGTTTCAGATGATATGTATAATATCCAATTCAAAATTAATTTTTTATCCACCCTTTATCATGTTTATAAACCAAAAACAAATTGAACACTTTTTCCCCGGGAAAACTTATTATTTGCAAATTTATGTTTTGCTCAGTATGTATTTAAGAACTTTATATGTTTGGATGAAACCCCAGTTGGAACTTTTTTTGGACTCCAAACTTGGAGTAAGAGTACACACCGAGCACAAATTTATAAGAAAAAGGAAATGTTAGTTGCGATGTACAGATGTACATGTTTCGAAGCTGTTTATAGCGTGGAATGCTTTCAAAAAAAAAAAAAAAAAAAAAATTTGGGTATGATTCCCCAAAGTGAAAATCTATTATATCTAAAAATTGAAATGTTATTTTTGCTCAATATTTGGTATATGAAAAGAGCTTGTGATATAGTATCATAATATGCAAAAAACTCAATTTCGCCAAAATGGTCGATTGGCCTGTTTGGAAGACTCATGGCGATATTATGTTCAGACGACGCCATTTGATCAATAAGAGATGTTTCAGATGATATGTATAATATCCAATTCAAAATTAATTTTTTATCCACCCTTTATCATGTTTATAAACCAAAAACAAATTGAACACTTTTTCCCCGGGAAAACTTATTATTTGCAAATTTATGTTTTGCTCAGTATGTATTTAAGAACTTTATATGTTTGGATGAAACCCCAGTTGGAACTTTTTTTGGACTCCAAACTTGGAGTAAGAGTGCACACCGAGCACAAATTTATAAGAAAAAGGAAATGTTAGTTGCGATGTACAGATGTACATGTTTCGAAGCTGTTTATAGCGTGGAATGCTTTCAACCTTATAGTCGAGATGTAGATATGTAGAAGTCTATGCAATGAAGTTCAGCTTGATTAATTATCTTGAATGCTATCCCCAGTGATGTAGTAGTAAAAACAGAAATTGTCGTGCCGACCAAGCTCGTGCGCGGAGTGCCCATCTCTCTTTCCTTAGCGTTTGGGCCAGACTCCTCCGTATTATATTTGATGTGAGGGGTTCGCCACTCCTCCCGCACAGCGAGATGTAGTAGTAGTCCCAAATCAAGTAAACCAAAATCCCACGGCGGGTTGGAATTCAAGAAATTAAAGCTTGGAGAATGGATGGCGGCTTCCTTTGACGCAAACAAGGTATTGCCAAGCACAGACCCCGGCACAGACACGTCACAGCATAAGATTTGCCCTGTACCGCAGTAAAGGGGTGCATTACTGCTTGGTATCTTTATACCTAAAACTTTCGTGCACTGGCGTAACAGGCGGGGGTCAGGTCTCCCCCCAGACATTTGACATGGAAAAAAGCTGGAAAATCATGCTAAATCAGCCCTTTTTTGCGTCCTCACTATAGGGACATTTTTACCTACAACCAGGAAAATCCAAGTCTAAACCACTTCCAACCGGAAATATCTGTGTCAAAACCTGTTTTCAGGCTGTTTTTCTTCCATGTAAAACATAACAGGAGCATACCTTTTCATCCATATCAAGCCAGCTTTAGCCAGTGCATAAACCTTTGTGTGATGTAAATTAGTCAGATGTACAATGCATGGATGATCAATGAGTGAACATCAGACTGGACCCAAGTCCTCCCAAGCAATGTGAGATACGTGCATAAGCTTGCATAGACTTGAATAAAATAACCAATACAATCTTCGCAATTCGCAACTAACTTGTTCCTGTGTAATACTTGTATTACGCGGGACCTAGATGTCGACTTTTCCCCATTATGCTGAAATGCAATAATGAAAATGTGTCAGTTGAATGTATAACAATCTCCATACACTCTAAGAAATAAAGGTTCCAATAAAGTTTCAACATAGAACACTTTTTGTCCTGTATTTATCACCCTAAGTTCAAAAAGAACCTTAAAAAGTTCTATGAAGATCTCTATATCAACATTTGAATAGGCCTAGGAACGTTCTTTTTGTATGTGTTCACCTATATTTTGAAAAGTTTAGCAACGTGAAAGGCAGTGTTAACCCTTTGGTTCTAAAATATTTCCGTGGCCAAATAAAAACTGCTCTTGAAGGGTGCTTTATTAACATAACTTTAAGGGTTCCTAGAGTACAAGGTTCTACAAAGAACCATTTTCTTAGCTACAGAGCCTTTTATGCTTTTATGAAGAACCCTAACGAATCTTCGTGGGGTTCTTTGACAGCTAAACAGCAGCACGCCTTTCCCAACCACCACCCTTGATGTCATATAGCAAGTGCTTCACTCATATGAACCCAACTTTAGCCAGTGGATAAACCTTTGTGTGATGTAAATTAGCCAGATGTGCAATACATGGATACATAAACATTCTAGTCCTTGGACCACTGAATGGGTATTAGACTGGACCCAGATCCTCCCCAAGCTATTTTACGTAGGCATAGACTTCAATGAAACACCCGACACAAAAGTTTACCACAAACTACACTATGGAAGGCCGGAGCTGTCAAAATGTATAACACAAACTTTGAGGGTATTCCAATAGTCCGTGACATCAATATCACTTTGTACTTGCAGATAATGACCAAAGTGCTAATCAAGGTCAAACAGATGCTGGACATGGGGTAAGTTGGGGAACGACTGTGGTAAGACGGTTTTTTTTAAAAATTGTAAAAAAGTGAAAAAGAATGTGTTTGAAAAAAATATAACATTTGTACAATTATAATGATAATCACGTCTAAGAACTTTTAATTTGCTCGGTAACATTAAAATCAAGTAGCAGATGATTTTGATCAATAACAGTTTATACTTCAGATAATGCCCAAATCTTGCCAATGAAGCGCAAGTAAACTCGGATTCGGACAGGCCTTGGCGACGGATTGTGGGGAGAGGATTTACATATTGAATTGTCGATCATTCAAAAGAGCTGCTTGTAAATTGTATTTTCCAAATAAAGTATTGGCTTGACTGTAATCGATATGTTAAGGCCTAAGATGACATGCGTGTTCCAATCTATAATGAAATGTGTTCAATACGTTTTGTTATAGATTAATGGCCAAATGTTGCTAATCAAGATCAGCGACGCAATATGGACATCCTTGGGACGATTGCGGTATTAAGGACGGTTAAACATATTTAGAGTGGTTCATGGAGTTTAATTGCACATTTGAAATTGTATTTTCGAAAATTTATTGACTGTATTAACCTAAACGGTCAGTTACTTTTTCTAAATATTCTTCGTACTTAAAGGTTATAATTGCCAAATTGTTAATCATCAAGCTTCAAACGCCACAGATATGGATAACGTGGGAACGACTTGGTATAAAGACGTTTACACAGGTCATGTCAAAAGGCCATAATAACAAGCATTTGTGTTCAGTAAAGAAAAAACGTTTGGACCTGCAATTATTTTATTCTCTTTTTTTTACTTACGATAAATCTGCAAATGTGCTAATCAAGATCAAACAAAACTCAGATGGTGGACCGGCCTGGGGGACGATTGCGGTGATGAGATTTTAAACTAGTCTGCTTGCATTCACTATCAAAAGATGGTTCAAAGGACTTTTTAAAGGGATTTCTAAAATAACATGTTACTTCACTTCATCATAAAACGATCAAAGCTAATTTACTAGTGTCAGTATCAGAGCGATTGTGATTAAAAAATGTAAAAAACGTGTTTTGGAAAATGACTATATAAAATATAGCGATCAAAGCTTATATATGCGTCTTGGTATCATAATTATTTTTTATTAATATCGTTTTCCTTTTTGCAGATAATTGCCCAAATGTTGCTAATGAAGCTCAGACGGACACAGATATGGATGATGTTGGGACGAGTGTGGTACGATGGTTAAACGTGTTAAATTGTCAGTAGTAAATCTGAAGTAATAACGAGAATCTACGTTAATTTGCTTCTGTATTAAACATTTAAGTCAAGTGATAGATGAATTTTGATCGATAAAATTTTATACTTACAGACAATTGCCCAAATGTTGCTAATCAAGCTCAAGTAAACTCGGATATGGACAGCCTTGGGGACGATTGTGGTGAGGCGGTTAAACATGTTGAATTGCCGATCATTTAAAAGAACTTGTAAATCGTATTTTCCAAATAAAGTAGTTGACTGTATTATATAATCTTTAAACCTGAGACACTCGAGTCACTTTCTGAACGAATGTGGTCAATATATATTTCTTATAGATAATTGCCCAAATGTTGCTAATCAAGATCAAGCGAACGCAGATATGGACAACCTTGGGGACGATTGCGGTAAGACTGTTAAGCATATTTAGTGCATTCAAACAGGAGTCTTAAAATAAACATTTTGAAATCGCATTTTCTCGAAAATGTCCCCCCCACCCCCCCCCCTCTGTGTTAACATAACTGCCAAGTACACATTATCCTAATATTTTCTGATATTGTGCTTACAGATAATTGCCCAATGTTGATAACCAAGCTCAAAACGACACAGATTGGATAACTTTGTGGACGACTGTGGTAAGACGGTTTACGCATGTTCATGTGTCAAAAGGCCTTATAGCAATAAGTATAAGTACATTTAATTAAAAAGCATTTGTGTTCATAAAGAACTGACCCTGCAATATTTTGGCTCAATACCTTTTTATACTGACAATAATTGCCACAGAATGGTTGCTAAAAAGCTCAAACAAACTCAGATGCGGACAAGCCTTGGTGACGATTGTTGTGAGTTTGTTAAATAGTCATGCTTGCATTCCTATTCAAAAGAGTTTTTTCAAATGACTTGTGAAAGGGATTTCCTATAATAGAAAGATATTTAACTTTATCATAAATATCAAAAGCTAATTTACTAGTGTCAGTACTCAGAGCGATTTTTGCTTAAAAATGTAAAAAAACGTGGTTTTGGAAATGACTATATAAAATATAGCGATTAAAGCTTATATATGTTCTCGGCATCAGACGATTTTTATTAAATCTTTTTTTTTGCAGATATTCCAAATGTTGCTAATTGAGCTAGACGGATCCAGATATGTGGGATGACGTTTGGGGACGATTGTGTTACGATGGTTAAACATATTGAAATTCAGCATAATTTCTGAAGTATCAAGAGACTCTGCATTACCACACTCAGTCAAAATGCCATTATCATAACTTTTGGAATTTTAAAGCATTATGTTCCTAAACAAACGTTGACCCTGCATATTTTCATTTATACTTTCAGATAATTGCCTTGCCCAAATGTTGCTAATCAAGCTCAAACAAACTCAGATATGGACAGCCTCGGGGACGATTGTGGTGAGCCTGGTTAACAATTCTTACATTCACATTCAAAAGAGGTTCAAAATTTCTTCGTAAAGACATTCTAAAATATATATTTTTACTCTATCATAAAACGATAAAAGCTAATTTACAACAACTCGTCAGTATCGAGAGCGCTTATGATCATATCATTACTTACAGAATAATTTGCCCAAATGTTGCTAATCAAGATCAAACTGACACAGATATGGACAACATTGGAAACCGTGGGTTTAAGACAGGTTAAATATGTAAAATTCGTAAGTAAAATATTGTTAATTTTTATATTAAACCATATTAAAATGTGTGCTTTCGAAAAAAGAATAATACAGTGATCATTATCTTAGCACTATAGTAAACATATTTTTTGTTATTGCAGATAATTGCCCAATGGGTTGCTAATCAAGCTCAAGCTAACGCGATGCGGACCACCTTGGGGACGATTGTGTAAGATTGTTAAAAATTTAATCACATCCCGAAGAGGTTTTTAAAAATTAATGTAAAAAAACGTGTTTTTAAAATACTATATTCGGCATACGCGACCAAGCTAATACGTTCAAGTATCATACTATTTTTATCAATATCTTTGTTTCCATTTCAGATAATTGCCCCAAATTATTGCTAACCAAGCTCAAACGGACACAATCTGGATAAGTTGGGGACGAGTGTGGTACGATAGTTAAACATGATAATATCATTAGCTGTAATTCTAAAGTAATAAAGAGAACCTACTTTTAACAAGTTTGCTTCTTAATCATTAAACTCAAGTAACAATGATTTTGACGAAAAAATTTTATATTTACAGAACTATGCCTAAATGTTGCCTAATGAAGCGCAAGGAAACTCTGATTCGGGACAGCCTTGGCGACGATTGTGGGGATAGGGTTAAACCTGTGTGAATTGCGACCATTCAAAAAAGCTTCTTGTAAATTGTATTTCCAAATAAGTAAAGTACTTGACTGTAACTCTATAATGTTTAAGCCTAAGAAGACACTCGTGGTCAATCTCTTAATGACAAATTGGTACTCGTACAATTTGTTTTGTAGATATTGCCCAAATGTTGCTAATCAAGATCAGTAACGCAGATATGGAGCACCGCGGGGACGATTGCGGTAAGCATTGAACATATTCCATCAAAGTAGTTTTAAATCCTATTTTAACTTGGATTTTCGAATAATTTATTTGGGCTGGTATAACATACTGCCAGTTTTTAATATCACAGGTCAGTTATCATATTTTTTTAATAATCTTTTTTATCTTCTACTTACAGATATGCCCAATGTTGATAATCAAGCTCAAGACACGACACTGATATGGATAACGTTGGGGACGACTGTGGTAAGGAGCGTTACACATGTCATGTCAAAGGCCATTAGTAATAACTGGCCGTAATTTACAACTTTGTTTTCAGTTTAGAAACTTGGACCCTGCCATTATTTATTCCTTTTATACTTACCATAATTGCCCAATGTTGCTATCAAGCTCAAACAAACTCAGATATGGACAGCCTAGGGTACGATTGTGTTGAGATTGTTAAAACAGTCATTGCTTATATTCGCATTCAAAAGAGATTAAAATGGCTTTTTAAAAAGATTTCTAAAATAAAAAGATATTTAACTCTATCATAAAACGATAAAAGCTGATTTACACGCGCCATTAGAGCGATTGTTATCAATATCATTTTGTACTTTTAGATAATTGCCCACAATGATCAAAATCAGATAAAAACTGACACAGATATGGACCAACATTGGGAACGCGTGTGGTAAGACAGTTAAACATGTGAACCAATCGCAAGTGATAACAATTATTGTTGTGTTTCGAAGAATTAATGTGTAATGTAATGATCACTGCCTAGTGAACGTAGTCACATACGTTTTTTATTACAGATTGAATTTCCAAATGTTGCTTAATCAAGCTCAACAAAAGGAGAATGGACGACCTTTGGAGACGATTGTGTAAAGTGGTTAAATAACGCTCTAAGACAATTTTACAAATCCATTTTAAAAAAGGGTCAAAATTGTGTGAACTGTCTCGTATTATTTTAATACCCGCAAGTTCATTTAACCATATCCAAAAATAATGCAAATTATATCCTCTGGACCAGAAATATGCCCATGTCGAATAACACTATTGTATAACGGATGTCACCAAAAATGAATTCTGTTTCGATACCTGATTTGTGCATGTTACCCTGATTCGGGTTAGTTCACATATCCATTTTTGGAGTGCTTGATGTCTATTATTACTTCTCTAAAGTGAAAACTTTCACTAATATGTATATATCTTAAAAATGTATTACCTAATTTTGATAACAAAATCAAAATTATCCCTTTAGGGCTGGAAAAGTGACATTAACATTTGCCAAAATGAGGGTGTTGTCTCGAGGATTATCTTGGTATTCTTTACCCTGAATGATTAATAATACATCGCATTTTGAAAATAACATTAGCTTTTGGAATATTTATGATACTCTTCTACAGGGGAGGTTTGGCAAAAACATTAGTGCCCTCCAAAATGTTTAAGCGCTTGATCATCTTAATGCTAAAGGAGCTTATATACAAAATACCTATATTATTATTATTTACACGTGAGATTTTATGATCAAAGTAAAATAAAACCGATGAGTTTTCAAACAAGGAGTAAAGAATCCTTGGTGAATGGTTATATCGTCGTGGGTCCTGCATAGGTCGAATCAGCATTAAATTGATGTTTCCGAGAAAACGGGTTTGAAAGTTGAGTTACTTATGGAAGCGTGTAATTTAAATGAAATAAAAGGAACAATGGCTATTTTAAGTGGTGTATGTTAAAGACATGAACTGGTTACTATTTCTACCACTGCACGACAGTATTAAAATACCAAGAAACAACTGATTTCTATTCAAATGGCCACGGAACTGTGGTTCTGATGTTTGTCAAACCACCAAATGGTTGATTCGCTGTGCTCAAGGAGTCGAATACGTATTCTGATCTGCATGAAACCCGTTGATTTCTAATGTTGGTATGGGGATACTATAGCTAAGGGTTTTTACTATTTTAAAATGATGATGCCGATGTGCCCACGATGCTAAGAATAACAGCGGCGTGTGATGATGGTGGCAATATACCGATGATTTTCGTAACGGCAACCCGAAACATCGACGCTGACGACCAATGATGCTACTGATTCGATGATGATGATGATGTCTATTGCCCTATTGGGTTATGTATCAACAAACATGCATTATCGTTCGTTGTAAAATAAAGCGCAGACTGACCACAGATGACAAACGAATCAGAAAACCATTACAACCTCTTACACAATTGGGGCTCCTAAAATAATATCTTTAAATTAGTCGCCCAATATGTTTCAACTCATTTTGCAGTAAAAAAAACATAAAATTTCAAGAGTAAATCGTTAGAAGGAACACAAACATTGGAGTGCATGTTATATAAAAGATTATAAAAATAGTATGCATGTTGTTAACACCACAATAAATATTGGCTTCGAAATGTTTAAACAATTTAGCTCATTTAATGGAAGTTTCATAAACTCAAAAGATTTTGGAGGATAAAAATGTGGTCTATTTTCTCGTTTTCGTAATTTATCCTACATATAGTTCCTATTTTTAAAGTAATGTACACGCCTTAAAATATATACCAAAACCTTTGAACGAATTTAACAATAATGGTAATATATTCATAAAATCTAACATATCTAAACAAATTTGAGGGCACTAACGCGCATACACACACCTTCCCAAAGAAAATATCAATTTGTCATGATAAGGCGAGTTTTTTTTAAATGATGTACTTTAATTAGTAATTATTTGTTTGCAGATATCCAAGTTCAACATCAAAGAAAATCAAACTTCGCAATATGTTCCACAAGTCTCATTTTGGTAACACGGTGTACTAAGGGGTGTGGTGTATAAGAACACCCCGAAAGAATTCATTTATAAAGCAATACCATGATTTCGAGTTGGTATACCGTTGATAGCATTCGGTCCACCGTTTTCTATTGCTTCCAAACCATAACCGGTATGGTGTAAACAATGACGTAACGTCACAAGTGGCAAAAGGGTCATTTCCACAGAACACATCAGAGTATAAATGAAACAAAATGAAATTTTGCATACAAGAAAAGTAGGAATATGGATGTCATGCGGGGTTTTGGGCCCAAATGATATGGAAAATGTACTAGGTTTTAATCAACATATAATTTTAGACGCCATACAGTGAAAATATTTAAACAAATGAACTACTAACTACAGGGTAATGCCGTATCATTGATAGGCGAATAATGTCCTAGAGGTCGGAAAAACTAAATATGGCGCCCCATTATTTTTAGTTTTTCCCGCCCGAGGATACATATGAGCCCATAGCTGATACTACACAAACCTTTATTCTCATTCATAAACAAAAAAAATGATTTATTATGTTTGTTTGGTTGTATAAGTTTTAAGGCCTTTAATAGAGCCTTATTTATGTGTCATTTTGTATGCTGATTAATGAATAACATGTAAGAAAAAAGCATTAGAGGATCATTATTGCAGAATAATGAAGTAAACTGACCAATCAGAATGCTGCATTTCAATAATGCGGTATAGTAGAGGTAGTAGAACCACTACCAAGAAATCGACTTCGAAACGCTAACCCAGGTTGAGCGGTGCTCACCTCACATTTCTCTCGCCAAAATCATAGCAGAAGATGTTGAAAACTAACTACATGGAGACTTACAAAAGTTTTTAACGTTTTTGCGCCCCGAGGGAAGGTTACCTGGGGTGGTAACTCCTCCCCTTTGTTAATACGAGGGTTAATGTGACCATATCCCCACCTAAATTTGGGTATTTGTACGATGTTAAAACTACAAAACTGGATAATCTTTTTCACGACGTAAAGACCGTAGGTTTCAATAAGTACAAGAACATAATTAAAACACAAAATTAACAAGTTGAAATAACATGACCCAAGCCCACGTAACAGTGCTTTCTAGATGTCACCACAGTCTCGGCTCTGTCCTCTGATTCAGGGCACACTAGGTTCAAAACTTAAAATCACAACTTATTATTATTTGAATTGCATCAACCCAACACCATGCATCCAATGTATATACATTAACAAATAAAAAAAACAAAACTCCTAAAAAAAATCGGTTGGGCCCTCCCTGCACCCTTGGGCATCGTTCCTTTTAATACTGCGCTCACAAACACCATAATTTCAACTGCCCTTAAAGACAATAGCAAGGGATTTAAGGGAGTGCCATTTCAAGCAGACAGTTGTGCGAGATGATTGCATTTGAAATCCAGCTGCATGGGACACCACAATTAGCACACCCACCGTCCCCGGACCCTCCATATTTAGGGGACACTGAGAATATGTAATGTAATAAACTTCAGAGTCCACCCAATTTTCAAAGTCTAGGAATCTTATTTTATTGACCTGTAGTCCATTGGACACCTGAGTGTCATTACCATAGCTCCCAGGACACTGAGAATCAAAATTAACTAGAGCCATAGGACCCCTAATGTAAAAACAGGTCCGAGGGACGTGAATTCAACTCATGGACACTCCAAACCTAGTATACACAGTCCCCCCGGACCTCAAAATTAGGACCCTGAGACTTGTGTTAATGTCACCACTAATATTTAGAGTCTACATATTCAATGTCCTAGGGACCCTTCATTATATACATGCTAGTCCATAGGACAATGTGTGTTATTACCGATACGGTCCCTAGGACCAAATGCCAAATCAAAAAATTAGTCGTCTATAGGACTCCTAATTTCAAAACATATTTTCCTAGGACGGTGTGCAAATCAAAACCACTAAGTACCGTCGGACTCTAAAACGGCTAGGACTGCTCGCCTCGTGACACCGGCTCACCACCCGTGAAAAAAGCATTAGGGGAAAAAAAAGTAATCCAGGGGTAAGACAATTCACAAATGGCTCCAATCTTCTGGTCAATCTCAGACTTCTTCCAAAATAGCAGTCAAGGAACAAGAGTCAAGTGATTAAATTGCATGGACAATATGCAATGAGTGAAGGACCAAGAGTTTTAGGAACACTGATCATCAAAACATTTTCAAGTTAATTTTCAGTCTCACAGTGAATCAAATTGACTGAGATGGGCTAAACCTGTGACCTAAAATGTAGCGGGTTTGATCGTGAACGGTATTTCTGTGAATCCTATAGTGTGAACAACGTCCAGCGCCAGTATCACAAACAGAATTTGAACTTCGTTACATTCGTATATATATATGTTTCAATTGTTTTACACATGCAATTTTGAGATGTGGTTGTGCTAAACTGAATCCATTCCTTTTGGAAAAAGGTACAAATATCATAGAACAATACTTCCATCAAAGTGAAAAAATTATATATACGTCATGTGAGCTAGACCAAGAAACCAGGTTTTCTTTTTCCAAACGTAGTCTGTTTGTATTATAGGAGAGATATTGCAAGGAAAAATATTTGTACTTTGTATGTTTACACACCAATTTAAAAAAAAAGGGGGGGGGGGAAAATGGCCTTCTTAAATTTTCAACTTGATAAAATGACTTCGCCCCAAAAAACACCATCTGTAATATTCGCGCCGATATTTCACCCCGTTTAGAAGTGAGAGCTATTTAGAAACGTGATTTTTAATCCCCGTAGAGTACTGTGTAAATTAATATTGGTCGACCAAAATGGGGTATATATTCGCTCATAACATCCAAACCAAACATCCTTAGCCCTATCATTTCACAGGTTAAATGAGAATTTCTGATACCAAAATTTTGACCACTTCCGAATAAAATCGCAAGGTCTCTGGGACAGACAATGTCGCGATCGTACCATGGCCCTAATGATGATGAAATGAGGTTATCAGTAAAAATATACCGGATAACGTTGTTCAAACTGAGGAAAGATTAACGAAAACTATAATCCAATAGTCTGCTGCATAAAGATATTGATGGTGGTGTTTGTAAACATTATCAAGCCAGTTTCTTCAGCATAGTGACTTATAAAAACGATTCATATTAAGCAGATTTGAATCAACCTTATTTTTAATTTTCTGGAGTTTGATTTACCACCGATTTTTGTAGAACAACTTACATTCAATGACCGTGTAATCACGTTTCGTTCTCTCTTTTCAGATATATCAACTTCGGATGGCACTGCCGTTGGATCGTCTGATTACGCCAGTCTTAGTCATTTTCCAGTGCAATTTACGCCAGGTCAGATCAATGCATTGCTTGTCGTGGACATACAAAATGACAATCTTGTAGAAGACACCGAAAGGTTCACAGTGTCTGTAAGACCGGATGTAAACGTTGACGCCACCGACACCTCTACAATTTCTATTACTGACGATGATGGTACATAAAATAAGCAGATTTAAATGTCATACGCAATGCGCGCAGGGCCGTTCCTGGAGGGGTGTGTGGAGGTGTGACACCCCTCTTAAACAGTCTACTGTCGGCAAAGTTGCCTTCCGTCGGCAAATATGCTGACTCGTCGGCAAATCGATATTAATATAAAAACGATTACTTTCGATTGCTACTCTGCAGTATAATGTTGTATATAACTGGGAAAAAATAGGTAATGGTGTTGTGTTAGTACAGTGCTTTCTAGACTGTCCCACAGTCTCGGCTCTGTCCTCTGATTCAGGGCACACTAGGTTCAATTAACATAAAATCAAACTTATTTATTTATTTGGAATTGCACTCACCAACACCATGCATCCAATGTATATACAAAACAAATAAAAAACTAAAATCCTAAACAAAAATCAGGCTGGGCCCTCCCTGCACCCTTGGGCATCGGTCCTTTTAATACTGCGCTGCCACCTTTTTGACCCCAATGGCCGCCCATACGCCCTCATACGAACCAACTTGTCCACTGATTAACAAAATTCAAAATACCACTCGTGGATTGGGTTGACTCAGAGGGATATTAGTCTCCATTACCAGTCGTTTATACCACAGACCCTGGGAGGGTCTAAGTGCTTTCCGACAATTATGTCGGCAAATAGAAAGCTTTACCGTCAGAACCCCTCTCCATTGAAAATGGTCTAGGAATGCACCTGGATGCGCGTACTTGTACATTCCACGTACAAGCAAACAAACGCCTTGAGTATGGCATCTAAGCCGCCTTAATAATTTAATTATACTGTGGCAAAAATAAAGGTTTTCGATGATACAAATCTACCACCCTCCAGTTTTCCGTTTAGTTGCACGAAAAAAAATCCTTCAAAATGTAGCCAAAGCTCATTTGAGCTCGTAGTTTCCGCTGATTTTACAATTTAAGAAAAGCTACCTTCATGAGGTATGTACAATATTTACGCTAAGAGGAGGTAGGGTGTTCTTCCCACAATGCAGTTCTTCCAATACAAATTTTGTACTGGTTGTCACGTGAATGTATAGTGACAAAAAGTATACCTAAAATGAACAGAACTCATCCCAATCTTGCAATTTAAGTACTTGTGTCACTATAAATGCATTTGACAACCAGTGCAAATATTGTATTGGGAGAAATGCATTGTGGGAAGAACACTATAACTCTTCTTTTTACGCTTATAGTGTAGCGGTAGAACCATATGACCCTGCATTTGACCTTGCAAAAGAGTCTGCATAAAATATTTTGATTGTTTGTAGGCAATATTGACTCGCTATGCTATTTTGTCATCCTTTAGCATTTGAGATAGGGATAGGGGTAAAATGTGTAAATGTTTTGTACGGGGCTAAAACTTTGTAGACATGTTCCATCTGGTCCTATAGATTAAAAAGATGTAGTTTGCTATATCTAGGGTTAATACTTTCAACACAGTAGATTAAAAATGGTTCAAGGTCATCTTGGGTAACATTTTTAGAATGCGCAGATTCTTCTGAAAATGGTCTCAATTCTTCATGCTATTGAATGTCAAATACATGTTGCGTTGGGAGTATAATTGAGTGGAAAATACTGATAAGGCCCACAGGTTCTACGGCCAGCATTCTAGCCTCTGCTAAATAACTTTGAGCTGATTTACATAAGTAAATGTATATTTCTCCTTAAAACAAACCCATACAAACAATTTGAAACAAGGCGAATCATAAGAAATATTTAGCCAACCCCATGACGACCTATCGTGAAAACACAAATGTTGTACATATAGCAAACTGTACTTGTTTTAATCCTTTGGACCCCGGGAGAGGTTGCACTTGTATTCAAAGGTGGATATGATGCGTGAACATGACTTACAAAATGTACCCTAAATGTACGAAGCAAAGGGGTTTGCTACTATGAGCTACTATTTTGTAAACATTTGGGCAATACCGTATACTTCGGCTTCCTAAAAACTGCGTTCATTTTTCTATTTTTTTTTAAATGTTAACCTATAAAGCCTCATTATATGCTTGCCTTTTTTGTTGTTTTCGATCATAGCTACATACACATTTCTTCAACCTGCTATCAACGTAGAGGAGTCATCGGGACTACTTACAGCTGTAATTGAAAGAGAGACGCACAATAGAAACGTGCCTGGGATTGTCCGTGAGTAACACTCATGTCTAGAACGAAACAAAGGGTTATATAGGAAAACAAATTGCTGTATATAATGCTTTTGTACTAGGAACACTCGTGTCTTAAAACTCGTGGTATAAACTGCTTATCAGTTTTGCAATCTTCCTGAAAGTGGTAATTCGGACATGAAAGAGGGCTTAAATTGATGGGAAGTATGACATAATGCTATGGCATCATCTGAAATAGCTTGGCTTATATTCTCTACAGGAAATTCCTTTTCTCTGTATGAAAATTATTTCTATATGGAAACTAATCTTTAAATAAAAAATAATGTGTTTGTGATTAAACGTGTACAACTTTTCTGCAGGGGTAACATCATCGGCTGGGTCCGCATCTGAATTCGACGTAGCAACGATTGACAAGCTGGTGACTATCCCAGCCGGTGCAACTACAGCTATATTCAGCGTGGATATCATTATTGACGATGAGGTCGAAGAGAATGAACAATTTACTCTCACTCTGAGTCTTGTTAATGAGGGTGCACTTGGAAATTTTCCGATTCTTGAAGTTACCATCATTGATGGAACAGAACCTCCAACAACGGAAAAGTAATGTCGTACACGTTTGTTTGATCGCTAAATTATTCATGTAGAAAGAGATTATTTTGATTATTTGGGTCTTTTAAGCCGAATGTTAAATGCACACAAGTGGGCACGGTACATACTTTAAAAGGTGCGAAGAGAGATTTCATCGTCGCTGGGCAGGAAAAATCTCGTATGTACATTTTGTCTTTGTAATCAAAATCCTATGTAAAAGAGGGTCCCACTTTCTAAAGCTCTTATGTACATATTATGCAAATCATACAATCTTTTATGTTCACTCTGCATTCAATTTATTAAACTAATGTAATTCATAGAATAGATTTCGCTTTGTTACCAGGCATCCATTCTTGCTGCATACATTCGATAAGAAATTAATTTTGCACATCGGAGTTTGAATTGACGTCCATTTTACATGGTGAAATGTGTTTTTTTATATCTGTAACTTTTGTTTGAAATTAAATAATAACTACTTCTTATTAAGCTACTGGAAACAAACCCAGCTGCTTTCAACCATCATTCATCCTTCCTCTACCAAAGAAAGGCGACCTCCAACAACCCCAAAACACAGAGGAATTAACAAACGGTCACCACTGGCCTCTAAGATCTACAACTCCATGCTGATCAACAGAATCACTCCTCACATAGATCCTCATTCTCAGACGGAACCAGAACGGTGTTTCGCAAAGCAGAATCACCACTACCTCAGATACTTGCCCTCAGAAGGATCATAGAAAGAGTTGAGAATTTCCAAGAGAAAAGCTTCACTATGTGTTTTGTAATAAAAGATTTTTCCAAGGCTTTTGACAGTGTTACCAGGGATGTATTGCTGCATATTCTCGCCAACTACGGGTCCCAGATGAGACTGTCAAGGCAAATGCCATCATGTATGATACCCATATAGCTTTGTGTAAGACATGGATGGGCCCACAAAGGAGTTCCTAAACAACTACTGGAATCCTCAAGGAGATACTCTGCTCCCTATCTCTTCGTAGTCGTGGTTGATTACATCCTCAGACAGCCTTGACATCATGAACGACAAATGATTCAACATCAAACCCAAGCGTTCCAGACGTCACATGGGTCAGCATCTCACAGATTTGACTACGCAGATGAGCTAGCTATAACAGCTGATCTGATATGTGGCGCACAAGATCTACTAACATCACTTGAAGAAATGCTGCAGGCACAAAGTCGGCCTACATCTAACTGCCAGAAGACTGAATATATGACTGCCAATGAGAAGACGATCACAACCTTCTGCACAACAGATGGTAGCCCACTCAAAGAGGTCAAGGACTTCCACGTATATAGGGTCCGATGTTGCCGACAGCAAGAACAACTTCCTGTCACGCAAAGGACCAGCTTAGAATGCCTGAAATAACCTACACCACTTATGGCAATCTGGTATCTCCCATTCAACCAAGCTGACAAATTCTTTAGAGCATGTGTAGAGAGTGTCCTGCTATATGGATCTGAGATCTTGACCATGAAGAAAGAGCTTACAGGATAGAATGGATGGCACCTACACCAAGCTTTCTTAGCGAGTACAAAACATATCCTGCGTGACGCACAAGACAAAAGCACGGATATATGGAGATATCCCTCCCCAATTTATCTTCGGTGCCCAACGCCGTGCACGTTTTGCCGGTCACTGGTTCATCGTTGCGATGACCACAGTAGTCTCGGACGTCACATGTTGGAAGTTACCATGCCAAAACAGGGGTCGTCGCCCCGTAAATAAGTGTGTGATTGTCGAGACAGCCAGGCAGGATCCATCTGACATCCCAACCCCATAATGGACAAACAGGGACATTTGGCGCTACATGGTGAAACAGCATTCGGATGCGGCCGTAGATAGATAGATATTAAGCTTGCTTGCTAATGATATCAGCCCATATTTGAACGCATTAGTTCAGGGAGGTTTTGCAAGTAATCTATGACTAGATTTTAGGTGGTTTGTAAAGAAACTCTGCATATAATGTTGGTAGACGTTTTCTACAGAGTCCCATGATGCAAATGAGGTATGCCATTCATTCCGTCAGTAGTTGCCTGCCAGTAAATAGCAGCGGGCGTCCTGAATGTCAACATGCTGATCGCATAGGGTCACATCATCTATAAAAATTGCCTTTTTGTTTGATTTCAAGACATTCTGTAGTCAAATAAAAGGTAAGAAACCCAGTGAGTGTTTACTCTGTATGGAACACTAGATATGGTAGAAAAAACATGGATGACCTGAAATCTCTCGTTGACCTGTAGGCTAATGCATTTAAAGGGGCGTGTTCCGATAGTCTTTGGGACCCCCCTGATTTACACGGAAAAAGTAGAAAAAAAAAAATATCCGATTTTGATATCAGATGCAAGGCCGTATTTTTCTCATTGTCGTCCTGAAATCTTTGAACCTCGACTCCATTTCATTTCCAAGATATAAACAAACAACCGCCATTTTAATGAGTGGTTAAACCACTTTATTAGCACAAAAAGTATTGAATAGGCTTTGCAACATGCATTATTGCGTCTACCATCAAAACCGCAAGTTTGTTTCCCACGGTACGTGATGGGATGTATGTTGCACTTGCCAGGCTCATCATGTCCAAGTGAGAACACATACACATAAATTGGGAACAACCACCTTTAAGGGAACCTGAATGAACACAAAGAACTTTGGCCTCCAAAACACTGATAGCGATATTCGGCAGGGGCAACTATTACCCAATGCTTCTTATTAAAAGGTGTGTGTTCCGATTTCTATCAAGTAGTGTTTTGTACCCAGTGCACAAGCCTGGACCTAAATATGCCAACTACATATAATAGAGTAATACAGCACATCCTGCATAGACTTTTTTCTGGTAAAAATAAAAATGTGACGCAAATGATTCAAGCCACACCGTCGGTTGTTATTACCAATCTTATTGCAAGACCATTGTTGAGAAATTGTTTGATTTATGCGCAGTTCTGCATGGATTGAAAATAATCTCACGTGACAGAACCGGTGTAGAAGTAATTATAGTCGGTCGTACTCATAGACCGGCTACAACGGTAATAGGGCGCCCGATTCAGTTGACTCTTCACGCAACATTAGTTTCACGCTTTATTCCGTTATCGTCTTTGGAGCCCGGACTATGGCTCCCGCCGGACTATACTTGCTTTCACACCGGTGTTAATCGACGTTTCTTTAAAGCGAAGAGCTATTGTATCGTTGCAATGGTTATCATTTGTTGTTGTAATCCAAAGTGATTGGTTGGTTTTTAGCTTATTAGTCTTCATTGGTGATTGGTGCAAACTTATAAGCAATGGTAGGGAAGAGTTGGTAAAAGTCAGTAGGGATCCTTAGAATGGATAGAATGGAATGTGGAATTTGTTTGTTTATGGATTAATTGAACAAAGTTTACCGTTGCGCATTGGATCTAAATCTCATTACTGACGCACTTGTCAGCATTGTAATAGTTAAAGGTCCATGGTCCGATCGCTTATAGCCTCGTCCCCAAGGACCCCAGAATTTACCGAAAGTGGTCAAAATTTTGGTATTAGAAGAAGGCTACTATTTTTCTCATTTACCCCACACCATTTACGCTCCCGTAGCATCTGTACTGCTGGGACACAGCGCCCCCGATTCCGTATCCGCATCGCTAATTGGCCGGCTATTCTTAGACATGCGTTACGTCATGGGACTCCCCACAGCCAAACGCTGTGTTAAAGGCTCTGTGATTGGCTTGAACAAGGAATGAAAAAAACGGTTTCGCGGTACCTTGGATATCGCGAAATCGACGAATCAGGTGGTCTATCTGATGTTAGAAACGGGTTCCACACAAAAAAAGACCCCTTAGCTCACTAGTTTTTGAGTGCCTGGCGTGTGGCATGACTTGACAGCAGCAATCGAGAATTGAGCCAGCTGATAAGGTAAGAAAAATGCTTGTATGTATCGTATTTTTCACGTTTTTCGTCTTTTTTCAAAAATAAACCTATATTACAAACTAGTCACCTAACTATACAATTTAGTTAGGAATATTTTGGTGCGTAAATCGTTACGATAGGCCAAGTATTTTGCGCAATCTCCAGTGTACCGCAATGTACAAAAAATCCGAATCAACGCTATCTGACATGTGTGTACGTGGAGTTTCCCACGGTCAGCCGATTATGATGCTGTTAACTCCCTAGCGCAGTGAAGATTTGCCAAGGTCGCGGTGGCTCAACCTGGCTCAAATTACTTCTGACCGTGATTCTTCAACAATGGCGGGCGCGGTGTGCCAAGGAGACACGTAAATGGGATGACCCTGTTAATTTTACTCAATGGGGATAAAACCCCACAATCAAGTATCAAATTTATCGATTGGTGTTTTCGGGGTGATGAAGCAAGTCTATCAAGATATAAAAATTTATGTCTTAAATAGCGTCATCCTCTTTAAGAGATTGGCTGTCAGCTTTGTGGATGTCGCTAAGAAAATCAATTACGCGAGTGCCATGTTTGGTAATTGATGCTGCAAATATTTTCTTTCCTGACAAGTGTGTCAACGAGACTAAAAAACGGTGTTCGCCAAGCATCCGAAATAATAGGGAAAGCTTTAGACCCCATAGGCGAGAATGCATTATGTGCGTAAATACCGTATGCCCGATGACGTGCATGGGTTTAGACTAATGTGCTGAGTAACCTTCAAAAAAAACATGATGCGGTTAAAATAGTCTTAAAGTGATTCGATAGTGGGTATTTATCTCATTTCCAATACGAACATAATTATGTAGTGTATGAGAGGTTTCTTAGAACTTTCTCCAATTTCAAATATGTAATTTGACAATTTTAGGCGGCCAATGCCAAGATTTGTTCTTTCATGGCCAAATGGGTTTAGTAACTCGAAAGAAAACTAAACAGTGGGTTTGCATGTCCTAGGGGAGTGAACAAAGATTAATCAGACCCCGGCCTATAACCCAGTCTAATATATTTAATAAACTCGTTTTTTGTGGAACTGAAACACTCAAAGCGTCATACGTAAGCAAAGCCCGAACTTACACCTTATGGCTGCGCCGAAAAGCGCATCGTTTAAAATTCTACAAATACGGGATTTTCGGCTGGCTGATTTGGCTCCATATCCCAACGTCCCCTCAACTGGACCCTACTTGCTATATCACTAAACGATTGTTTTCACTTTTAAAAACAATGTTTTTTGGCATCACCATCCCTCCAACCTTTCCGGGAGCTTATTGAGGATTGACCTTTCTCCAGTAGCATTCCAAATTTGTGTTTATTTAAATGCGCATAAAAAGATATCTTAAATTAGCTGATGAAAACGTTTGGTGGTTTGCTTGAGTTTTGCTTTCTTTTCGGATAGCAGAGGCATAGGCCGGTGGGCAGGGGGTACGTGGCCCCGACAATTAAGTCGTAAAAGTGTGGTCTTATCTGTACCATTTGCCGAAAAAGTGTTATTTGATGTGAGCGTGTTCATGTATGAAGTACTGCTGGCATTATTACAATTGGTAAAAGTTGGGGATTTTCCTCCCCCCTGTCATTCTTCAGTTTTTCAATGAAACACAAAAATTTGTGTCAAAATGCGACCGCTCTCCAAAATTTTATCTTCGGCACTGTAGGAAGAAATGTAAGGGAAAAATGTAAATGTCGAAACCTTGCAAAGAACGCAATGTAGAATTCGGGATTGGGTTTACTGCGTGAATGAACGTATGAGTAACCGCTTGAGATGATTGTTATTGAATCCTCGTTAAGAAAATTGTGTAATAAATTGAATGAGGTTATTACTGTGGTGTGGAGAACAAGGAGTCAATAAAATCACGGTACTAAACTCTATAGCGTTGAAGACCTGCTTGGATGGCATTGGCATCCCTTATACCTTATTGATTTCAATAAATAAGGTGCTTTTAGAAATCTTTGACACCTAAAACTTTTTATTCTCTTAGCTTTATTTTCTTGAACAAACCAATAAAGAATTGGTTCGGAAAGATATCACCTACCGATGTACGTGTCATCTCGTAGGGCAGTGGAGGAATGACATTTGCTTTATTTTACGCGAAGTATTGTAGCATGTATAACAATTTCACTTCTAAACTTGCATGAATGTCTATGTATTCTTCCCAAAAATAATATATTTTGAGTGGAAGGCAAGACAATTGGCGTAGATCCTTGTGGTTCTGAGAGGCAAACGCCCCGGTCAAAAGAAAAGTCAGTTCGGAGGTATGTTCGGGTTTAAAAATGGCTAATTTGCAGTTTTCACAAAATTTCCCTCTTTTCCGAAGAGGGGCGACACTTGAGACCTTGACCTATTGAGATAAGCCACTACGCAGAGAGATGAGAGTAATGACGATTATATAGTTTTATATCGAAATGATCAACAGCAATTTTAACTAATAATAATAATAATATACAACAGTGATTATAGAGCCGCTTTACACCGAAGTCTCTAAGCGCTATGGTAAAAACATAATACAAAGCAACAAGTACATTAAATACCTGAGAGGGGGTGATGAAAAAAAATCAAGTACATGTACATGTATCACCAAAGCTATAGAACAGATGAGTTTTCAAAACAGATTGAATTGACCAAGAGTCTGAGATTCTCTGTTATTATGAGGTGATTTGTTCCAAAGTTCTGGAGAAGCATAGTGAAAAGAACGACGACCATAAGTAACGGTGGCAACTGATGGAGGAGATGGAGAGATGAGGTTGAGCTGGGAGGAGGAGCGAAGATTGCGAGATGGCCTGATATACTTTGATCAAGTCGACTAGGTAATCTGGAGAAAGTCCATGAAGACATTTGTAAGTCAAAAGAAGACTTTGTATAACAACGATACTTTTCATGGAAGCCAGTGAAGTCGACGAAGCACAGGAGTGATATGATTGCGAGAGCGTGAGCGGGTGATAAAGATCTGGCAGCTGCATTTGAAATTCGTTGAAGCTTGGCAATTTGCGAATCAGGAAAAAATCGACCATAAAGTAGACATTACAATGATCAAGAAGGCAAGTAATAAATGCATGAACTAAAGTTTCAGTGATTTGTCATCTAGATATTCCTGATCGACCAATTTTGTAGACGCGCATGAGAGGAAGAAAGACAAATATTATTGATGTAACATCATGCTGAGATCGTAGCGATATGACACAAGTTACGCGCAGATTCAACAGGCTGAATAGGGAACATTGGCAATATTAACAGAAGATAGAGGTGAAGTTTCTGAATTAGATGTGATGGGTGGTGATTGAAGAACCTCAGTTTTTATCTTCATTCAGCTTCAATCTGTTACGCTGAGGACCAAGCCTTGATTGTGCGATACATTTTCAAGTTTGGGAATAAGAGTAGCACGATCATTGGTTTCAAGAGGACATAAACTTGGTTGTCATCAGCATATATAATGCTCCCAAAATCATAGGAAGCAATGATGTCTCAAGAGGGAGAAGTGTACATAGTGCTGATAGTGGGTCCAACAACCGATCATGTGGAACCTCAAGGGCGCGTGTGGGGTCAGAGATAGAGTCATAATGACGATGGATTTGGGAACGATCTTTGAAGATGACCGGAAACCAGCTTAAAGCAGAGCCAGTAATCCATATTGTGGCAAGACGTGAAGAAAAATGTTGTGAGTATAGTGTCAAAAGCCGCAGAATAGTCCGAGGAGAATCGAACAGCGTCATTTCCATCATCAAGTGCAAGTAAGAGATCATTGTACATACGGAGTAAGGCAGTTTCAGTACTATAGAAGGGGTATGTAGGCAAGATTGCATTTTTTCACGAGAGACTGTTCTTAAACAAGATAATCTGAAATTTGGGTGCACAAAGCACGCTCAATTGGTTTAGCAAGAAATGTAGGTTGGCGCAGGGCGATAATTTTCAAATACTTCCGGTAAAGATTGATTTCTTTATTAGTGCTGTTATCCGAGCGATGTTTAAGAGTGTCCGGGAAATTTTCCCTTCACAAAAGACAAGTTGATGATGATCTTAGTAATGATAGGTACAAGTTCATTCATACACTTTTGAGTAACCATGTGGGATAGGATCCAGACTACATGTTGAAGATGGTGATTCCTATGAGTGTCTCTGACGGCTCTTCAGATATAAGAAAAATGTGGAAAATGAAGAAGACGCGCATGGGTCACCTTCAGAAAAATGGAATGCCTGAGACCATATACAGCTGAGTTGAGTGACAAGATTAGAGTTTGATCTGTTGCATCTTGGCACTGACAAATAGCGGAAAATCGATATTAGCGAGAGCATCATCTGAGGTGGCAGATGGAAGAGACTTTGAAATTTGGCCGTACACAGTGTGTTAAATTTGAAACAGATGTGGGAATCACAGTCGGCAAATTTGGTTTTTTGAGGAGTGCGAGATTTGCTGCCTGTGATTGAAGTTATACTTTTGCCGTTATTCTTTGAAAGATTGTTTGTCCAATTTTCAAGTTTGGAAGTAGATTGAATGAATCAATAATTATCATGACTACGATAAGCAAAACGGTTCCCGCGAGTTGTTACTCAATATAAAACATGTGTAAAAAAAAGTTAAACAACTTGTTTAATTTTTCTATTTATTTTTAGGTCAATGGCGCCCGATGTTGCAAGGAATGGAATGGAAGCGTGGGTGGGAATGGATTACTCTCAATGATGGTGCAAATTTGACTATCTATCATGTTCCAGAGTGGAGCACCAAAGTTAAACCCAAGCAATACCGTGCAAACCCGGTCTTTTTAATATGCACACCAGACGTATACAAGCGTGTACTATGGTAAGAACTGGTGGTAGAGGTACTAAAAGAATTATAATGACGTCAGGAGGTTTAAAGCACATGGGAGTTTTTGTCATTTAATTCTTTTGAGTATGGGACTGATAACTTTAAATCGGTAATCTAGAGAAAATGACGAAAACACTTACATTAACAGTAGTCCTGGAAATGGGTGAAGGTTATTGTACTGGTAACTAGAACCTAGGACGAAAATAGTAAAAATCACATAGATGAATAAGTAAATACATATATTAATAAAAATACAGATATTTAATAGTCTTCCACCAAGTAATGGACAACGGGTTGTGGTGGTTGTCAGGATGTAGTTGGTAGAGCTTGTTGTTATGGGAAATGTTACAATCTATAGGAGATTCAACCCATGTGTCACCTCTAGTACTTTTCCGAAGAGTATGGGATTGAATGAGGGGCATGTGCAGTGGTTGGAAATTAAAATCGGGATTTTAAAATTTTCCAAGTAAATATATTGGCAAACATGTGTCCGATAGCTGAGAGATGAGGAGAATCTAATTAATATGCGTAATGGAAAGCCTTCAGTCAGCGTAAAACGCATATTTGTAGCTACAAAAACATAGCTCTCAAACATTGTCTAATCGTATTTGCTCAGTTGTATTCATGCGAACAGGTGAGTTTGAATGTTACGACTTTTGAGCGCCGTGTTTGGTACGAAGGAACACAAAAGTCTTGAAAATGATTGGCAACATGGAAAAGCCAGATTATTCAATCGGTCGAAACCGGTGAATGGGCCTCATGTTTTCTTTTTTATCCGCCCCTATCCCAACTAATAGACTCTGTCCAAAACTTTTCTCTGGTGACACGATGGGTTGAAATCTACTAAGTGCTGATAGAGCTGCGCTACGGTTGCGCCCTATTGTTTGAAGCGAAATGCTTCTATGGATGATTTCCTAGTAGTGACAGCGTAATAATTATCGGACCTGGAGCCCGCCAGCTCAGGCCGTGAGGGAAAAAAAAAAACATCTTCCCCCGCATTTGTGACTATCGGAACGTTGGTCACAAAACGAACGCTCGTGTCCGCTTTAAGACACGTGGTCCGCCTCATTAGTAGTAGTATATAGGATTTAGTTAACTGAGTAAGCTGATGCCGGGTCCGGTGTATCCATGATACGGACGTCCTAACATGCCCGCTTTCTTGAGGCTGGGCGGATTGTGAACAGTCAGGGGTTTATACGCTGCTCTTATGTCGACCACTGACGTTTTGCGATGTACGTGAACAGTTGTGACTCTCTGACACGGACCGACGGCTTTAACGCCCCCCTCCGAAGGACGGGATGCTTCATGATTCTTGCCCAAGCCAAAGTGAACAAGGAGGAAGCGGTATTCTGTATTTAATCATAGCTCGTATACAGTAAATACAGAATTGACCACCCGAGTAAATCCCAGTAAGTGACACCACCGGGATTCGAACCCGGGATTTTTTGGTTAAATTTTGCGTCGGTAAGCATCTAACCACGCTACGGCCCAACTCCACCCAAATATAGTATTAATAGTAAAATACATATATTAATAGTAAAATACATTATTATTAAAAAAAAAATAGTAAAATACATTAATTAATAGTCATGGAGAATGAGTTTAAGGACCTTAAACGGATTAAAAATATAATCATATAATAATCGATAGCACGTCTTTCCACAAGTACATTTTTATGTCAAAGTGCAGTCGTTATTGTGATATTATTTAATTCTAATACAGGGTTTGCCTTTTTATATTTGTTTTGTATTTTTAGATTTTTTCTTTGGAGTAGATCTGTTGTTGGTGTACAGCGTGTCCCAAAATTGCATGATCTTCGTCGGCTAAATATCAACTTATGTTGAAGCTTTTGAAATGTGGCCTATATTCGTAAAGCCCACTTTCTGCGACATACGGTTCAAATTTAATCGATTTGTTTCATTGGTTTTTAGAACAATACGATATTCGTAAATACACATAATTTACGTCGTTCATGTTGGATGATGAATACACAATCAAAGAATGCTTAAATACGTAGATGTTTGTTTTATTTCTTCGCTCTTTTCTTTATTCTTTTTATTTGTATTAATTTAAAATCAGTATAACCTTGTCGACTAAATATTAAAGAATATCAGTGATAACTCCGAAAGAGTCAAAATATTTACGTTTGCAGAGATAGTTTAAAAGTGACAAAATTATTTCTTACAAGTGAAAAATTGTAGCAAAGGAAGAAACACAGTGTTCTAAGTTATGACTCTCAAATTGAATTCACGTGTTGAGATTTAAACTACTTAGTCTCCAGGGAGACAAGATGTATATATGATACTCTTCCCTGGAGATGGCAGCGCCGATCGTGGTGAAAAAAAACCCCACGTGCGCTTGGCCGGATTCGAACCGGCGGACCTTCGTATTACGTGCACGACGCTCTAACCGACTGAGCTATCAAGCAGGATTAGTAGAGAGCGATAGAACCTAACACCTATAGATGATATCTATCGCTCTTCTCACAACCCTGCTTGATAGCTCAGTCGGTTAGAGGTCGTGATGTTAATTACGAAGGTCCACGGTTCGAATCCGGCCAAGGAACGTGGGTTTTTTTTTTCAACACTATCGGCCGCTGGCCATACCAGGGGAAAGATTATAAATATATAATGAATGACGGTTGTAGTAATTGTTCCTACGGACAGTATGACTAAAAATATACAATTTTGTCCTTTTTACGTTGCTTTTGGTCCCATAACTTGTGAGGTATGTTATGATACCTAAACTTGTAACAAGCATGCAAAAATCTAAGATGGGCTGAAAATGTAAAATTGACCTCAATTGAAAAGTTGAAGTTCAATTGGAACCAAACTTGGTTTATGGATATTACACGCAAACCCTAATTTGTTTATGAGGTCAAAGGTCACATATTAAGGTCAAATGTCACATATTAAGGTCAAAGGTCATATGAGGCCTATCATTTACAAACCGCGAGCACAGGCGACACTAGCCGTCCGAGTACCGCGATGTATTTTTTATCAAATGGTCGATACCAGAACTAGGAAATCATTAACATCCATTAATTGGTATTTAATCCCTCCGGTGCAATTTACATTATTTCATACGGATTTGTCAGACACTGAAGATAAAACATTGAGTTTGGCCTAGTTGCTAAGTTACTATTCTAAATAGACGTATAGGAAAACACTGTACAGACGATAAAAGACTGTGGATTAAAACAATGTCGACAAAATATTTTAGTAATTTATTTCGAAAAACAACAGACAGGATTAGTAGTAGGAATTTTTTGCAGTTGAAAGACATTTTATTCAACTTTTCAAGGCAATGGGCTAATTTGAGTTAGAGTTGCAAAATGTTTTTGTTTTCAAAACCAGTGAACTGTATCAGATAAGAATTGCGCTATTTTTTCAAGATTTATAATTTGTTATAAAATTTAAATAATTGTCAGTAATTTTTAAATTATAGCACCCACTCCAAGGATTGCATTTTTTCGACACTCTCTATGAGTATCTAATTACATTTTTGAGCCGTTGGTATTAATTTAAATTTAAGCCTAAATAGGCAACGTGTGTGGACACTTCATATGTCATTGAGGCATAATTTTAAAAATTAGTCACGTGTGAACGATTTTAAACCGGTGTGAAAGTAATCATAGTCCGGCAGGTATCATAATCCGGGTCCATAGACGACAACGGAATAAAGCGTGAAACTAATGTTGCCTAAAGAGTCAATTGAATTGATTGCCCTATTGTTCACCATTGTTCCCGGACTGTGAGCCCGGAGGACTATATCTCCTGCCACACCGGCATTCATGATACAATCACCTTCTCGAAGGGTATCCTCGGCAGAGTGCAACACCATCGTAAGTGCGTGTGGCTAATTTTTCAAATAGACATAAAACTTGGTGAGATAAGTATGCACTTTGAATTTGTCAGTACAAACGGCATAATCAGTGTTAAATATAAATATGTTATTTACTTTTTAAACTATCGTATGTACACAACGTAAAATAGTGGTGAGTGCCACTTAAGATAGTTGTACTCACAATTTCTCTTCCAATGCACACCATTGTAAGTAAAGTACCTTATTACCTGGTTTTTCATGCAGCATATTTGTCCCCTTATTCCACATAAAAAATCATTATAAAATATAGAAGCAGAATGAACAAAAACCAGAATGGGCAGAATGCAGAAAAACACCCCGTGAGATAGATTGATGATCATCAACTTGCCTTTGTTGTGGGGACGGCCATTAGAATCATTGTGGCATGTATTTGGCCGGGCAGATTAGTATACAATTGACAATCAGAGTGATACAACCCAATTTTTGTTCAGGGACGCCATAGAACCAATTAGTGTAGTAGATACCCTAACTCGTGCACTTCTCTGGACAAAAGCATGAAACTTGGCCCAGACATTCCTTGGGGTGACACAAAGCAAATTTAGAAGGGGTGCCAAAATCGGACCTCATTAAAGACGTCATATGCCAGAGCCCCTCCCCCTTTTTTACAATTGCTTAATTATGTCAAAATGGAAATTCCTCAGAAACCTATTGTGTGTGGTATCAAATTAAGCCTGGAACATTAAGATTGTCTTAAAGATACTTTTAGGTAGGGTATCTTAGCATTTGGGGGGTCATTAAAGTTCATTGAAGGTCAATTTGATATTAAATTTTAAACCAAATTTGGTATCAAATTCCACACATGGCGTGCATACGATGAAGGGCATTTTTCCGTAATATGTCAAAACAAATTTTTGACATTGTAAAAAAATAAAAATCATCCAAAAACCTTGATTTTGTTCAATACAATGTAAATACTAGAGTTTCATGAACAATATGCATACAGTGTGAGTCAAAAAAAACCCTACATTCAGAATAAAACATAATTAAATCGGTTAAGAATAAGTTTTGCTCAAATGTTTGCTTTGGTTATAAAGAGGGATAAACAGGCTTTCAAAAACGTTTATTTGGTGTCATTTGGACCTTTGAGGTAGAAGTTATGCCTTTTTTACTGAGAGTATTAACAATCCTGTGTGGCCGATTGTGACGCCAACAAAGATGCATCCGCTTACACATAGAGTAGCATGGTCCTTCAGCCGTGATTTGAGTAAAACCGTTTAACACCAAATTTTGTAAAACAATGGGGAGGGATTAGACTATTTGAAGATTATAAAATAATATCCCAGAGATAACAAAAGAAAAATGCCGAGTTAAAAAACTCACTTTCCTAAATAAGAAAGTCAAGATAGTTGGGGTAAGACCACAGTGTCCTTCTAGGTTCAGAAAGATTTCATGGTTTTCACCTACAAGGAAAGGGGAGCTATAGTGAAACCATAGGTTTTGTATCCCGCTTGAAAAAAACAGTGCGTGCGATACGATATTGAAGTTTTAAGTTTTAATTCCAATTTATTTACAGAAAACTTCAGCTTTAGTTCTTCTGACAATTTATACTGTCTGTGAGTATACTGTATTGTGGTCAAAATAATGACCTTAGAGATGTAAAACGAAAAATCTCTCTGAGCAGTTTCATTATGTTCATGAACTGAAGACATTGATAATGGAGTGATTTTCAATAACTGACTCTTATGATTGAACAATGTAATTTTATTTTGTTGAAGAATTTACTTATAATTATGTTACACGACAGATCATTATTCAAACTGTATGTTTTTGTCGAGAAGAAATAAGATACGATCTGAATTGCATGGTGTGAATTGTCTTTGCTATAATGTGTTCATGGTATTACGTCTGTGTCAGTCTCTCCGCATGTATGGCTTTAAAATCGGCCAAACGGAATTTGCAGGTGTCTCCGCAAAATTGCAATAGTTTAATAATCCCAAAGTACGAAAGAAAGGACACCAAATAAATTTCTTCTGATAGCCTGTTTTCCCTGTAAACAACCAAAGAAAGATTCAAGCAAAAAAAACGTTTAAACCTTCGAAGAAAATTCTTTCCTGAATGTTAGGGTTTTTATTGACTCGCCCTGGATATTCCAATTTCACAAATTAGATTTTGCTGGATATTACAAAAAGGACTGATGTTGCCGTCATTCCCAAAATGCAAGTTATCAAGCACTTGTATACTTTTGATGTTATTGAAAACCAGAGAGTTGCAATTTGAAAGTGGGTAATAAATTCTTTGATTTTGTCTTATAAGAATATGTGTCATTATTAAGAAATGAGGACATTTCGTCATTGAGGATGTAAAAATTGAAATATATTTTTTTTATTTTTTTTATTTTTTTTATTTTTGGGAAATTTAACCATAAAGAGGAAGCTTTGATTTTATCTTTGTTTTTTTTTCTTCAAGCTAATCCCCTAATGTGCTACAGATCTGATAAAAAAAAAATAAAGATTGCACAAGGGGACGGTACTAAAACATGTATACGCCACAAGGGGGGGGGGGGTTTATGATTGTCAGGCAAACCAAGAATGTGAGTGGAATTTCATTTTAAGGTATAAGTCTCCTGTCAGAGTCTACTTCAACTACAAGTGCCCAAAATTCAAAAACCTGACAATTAGAAGTTCTTTTAGGTCTGCAAGTATGGATACCTTTCCAGGACAAGGCACACAAAGTACAGAGAAAACAAATCCCTTTTTTTTTTTTTTCTGGCGAGTGGCGAGCCCTTGCTGTTCACTAAGCAATAGAGGTAATTTCATGCAGCCATACTCAGCAGTTCTCTACTTACCTTGGAAATTTCAGGTAGCAAGGTCTAAAGCAAGGTCTACAATAGCTGTCAGGAGTTGTGAAAAAATCCTGAGTAGGTAGCTTAGCAGTCCAAACAGAGCTCTAAGAGTTGGAGTTTTTTGCTGGGCATGCGGGAGAACTTATTATAGCCTTTTGAACACAGTCGCATGTCTCAAAATGCCCTATGATATTTTCAGGAAACAACTTTATGCATGGAATTGAAATCATATGGTCCTGGCAAAGAAACCCAGGGTGCTAGTGCTTCCAAGCACTTTGTGTATAGCACGAAAGTCGTGGTGATAGCGAGTGCACATCAATATAACATAAAGAACTATATGAAATAAAGAAATGATATAACAGTATTGGAAGGTGGGCTCTTGTCATCATGACAAATCCACCAAGAATGGTGCCAATCATGTTCCACCGCACAGAGCCATTTCTATGTGGAGGCCAAGCAGTGTATTCTGTAGGCTGTGACAGTCACCAAGGAAACTCTTCAAATATCTCTCTTTCATGTTTTTATTTGTTCAGTTTTGTCTTTCTTTAAGAGATTTTATGAATTAGGTGCAGAGTTCCTGGACGTGATTTTCTAAAGTTTTGGACATAGGAAATAGAATGCCTGTACTGCAAGTAGTATCGTTTTAATGGCGGTATTCTGTGGAATAGTTTGGGTACCTCCGTAGCAGTTTCGATAAATGTGTGCAGGTCAATGGTATTTGGGTTCAATTGTTACAAGATCCCTTCCAGAAATTCTACCCAATATCTAGGTATCTGTGCAAATTTCTAGATAAATTTGAACAAAGTAATACAAGCCTTTTTGGACAGGAACGTCCAGGGGATTGACTTTCTTATGTTTGACCATCATTTGTGTACGTCTTTTTTGTATTATTACTATTATTTATTTTTTACTTGAATATAATTAATGTATTTCTATTTATTTGAATTACCTTTACCCAAAACTACATCTGTAAATCCGTTTTGATCTGGGAATACAAAATCTTAACTTTTAAAATGTATTATTTGTTTCAAAATTATTATTTTAATATTTATTTATCAGTTTAAATTGTTTTATGTTATTCATTAGTGTTGGTGTGGTTGAGGAACACATTTAAGTGGAATTGCCCTGCGCCATTTCACCTGATTTGAAGACATTTTTAAGCTATTTCCAAAGCTCCTTGTCCCCAATGACCGGACTTGCTGAAAATCGGCAACCATCAACCGGTACAAAACATTAACCTGTTGACCGATTGTTATAAATCTCTGTACAGCAATACTTCATGCTAAACGTAGTAGTAAACTTCCACTTAAAACAACAGCTTTTTCCAAGATGTACCAACAAACGGCAATATATAACAAAGTTCATTTGGGATTATTTTAGTGTAAATACGCAAAAGGGAACTAATAATACTAATTAACCAAGCGACTCTGGGCATATGTAGGAATAAGGGTCAAAGTTGGTACAGGGTAAAAATTGTAATTGTTCTAATTAATAAGGGATAGTTCGACAGTATCTGTGATCTATAGTTTTATTTACATATAGGCACATAACAGTTCAAGGTCAACCTGGGTAAAATTTTCCAATTTGCTCCAACTGGTTTAAAATTGTTTCATTTGGTCACACTAGATACTAATGGTATAAGATTCTTAATGTTTGACAGTTAAATATAGAATTAGAGTCCTTAAAACCTGACTACCCCCCCACCCTCTCCCAACCCTTCCCACCAACGTGGGTACACAGACGGTGCCCTTTTCCCTCCACCCCCTCCAACCGCTCCACACACGCCCCTCCTCTACCCACTAGTCTTTCCCTTTCCCGCCCACCAGCCACCTTACACATCTCTTCTTCCAACCCCCCAAAATTACTCTTTTCCACACACACATCTGACCCCCCACACATCGCTTCCACCTTGTTCCTCATACCACCTATCCCCCTCTACCGCACCCTATGATCCCTACTACTCCCTCACCTTCCTCACTCTCCCATTTCCCCCCACCATCTCCACATCGCCATCATCCTACCCTCTCTAATCCCCAAACACCTCCCGATTGCATCCTCATCACCCCACTCCTTTCTCTCCCCATTATCCATTTCCAACTCCCTCCCACACTCCCTCAACGTCCTTACTCACCTCACACCACACTCCTCACTCAACCCCCCACTATAGATCCACACAACCCCTACACTGACCTACCTACCCCGCCTTAAACCCTTCCCTCTCCCCTCCACAACCCCTTCCTCTCCCAACCCCTTCCAAACAGAGTGCCCATGCCCCCCACTTAAACCTTCTCCACCCACAACGCCCCTACCCCTTCTATAATCCCATTTGTATCCACCTCTCCCTTCCGCCTCCATTTAACATCCCCCTTCACCTCGTCTCCATCTCCAAACAACCCCAAAATAACATTTTCCCTCTCCCCCTAAATCTTCTCCTACTTTTTTTTATAGTAGGACTATACCCAGTCCATTGCATCAATATGCAACAATAATATCATAATATGGTGCACCAGTATATTTTGGGCTCATATACAAGTAGACCACTAATATTTATAAAAAAGGGTAAATCTAAAATTTTACCACATTGTGACCTTGACCGTACCTGAAAGGAGATGAACAGACTTTTCGGCTCATTTCGACAATTGCCATTCAATATTTTGACATGTGTTGAAAACCTTGCCCCCATACATATTCTACTGACTTGATTTGGAAACTTTGACGTTTATGAAAGGTTTCAATACAATTCTGGAGAAATAGATATGGTGCACTAGATTACTCATTATGTTTTCTTAATTGACGGCCTATCATAACCTGAAAAATAATGAAAGTGATATTAATTGTATAATTTAAAAGGCAATTGATACATGAACCTCAAGTTACGATTACTGTGTGACATACTAATAATACAGGGGCGTGGTTATGAACATTATGATTGCAGTAAAGTAGTTGTGGTGATTATCACAACAATCCCAACTTACCCCAACATCACCCAACCACCCAACATGCCTAGGACCACTTCCTCAACAAATACAATACTCAACTTCAATCAACTCATCAACCCCAACCCCCCTACCCCCCTCCTTTTTTTTTTTTTTAAAAACATCACATTAAAAACCCTTCTAAAACGCAACTTCCTATATTCCCTAAAACCACTCCACCACACCTAGACCCCTACCAACTTCTCATCCATACTACAGTTTTCGCCCCACTTCAAAACTCCCGCTTCCCCCTAACCCATAACCCAAATCGCACACCACCCACGCCGCCAACACCTCCCTTTTTGCTCAAAACCCATAACATCCTACCCACAATAACCCTTCTAACCGTCGACAACTTCAATATAGATAAACAATCATATCAATCAAGACAGATAAAAGGCCAATTTCTCAACATAACCATAGGAGTGACCAATGGATATCCCATTTGTTTTGACACTTGACACAAGCCCTAAATACGGTTATCAGGCACAATACTGGCCAATGGTATAGTATGACCTTTAAGACCCCAACTGACCTCTGCTTACCAATGTATTCAAAATTTAGATATTTAGCACTCTACATGTCTAAAGCTTGAACTTAGAGTACCAAACTTGATAGGATATGAAGGAATGATTTAACATATACGAAATAGGTATAAAAAGGGGAAGTGGACTAGGACGTTTAATTATTGTGGGTCGAATTGGTGGGCACCACAGAGGAAAAAAAGGAAATAAAGTACCCCCCCTTATGAAACTTTCTGCCACACCTTCTGAAATTGCTTTACATAACCCAGGAGGTTTTCTGCCAAGTTTCATGATTTTGTCCAGAAGTGCACTATATTGGTGAAAATTATGGACTTATTAACTTCATAAATAGTGCATGTATTGTAGCCGGGCAGATTAGTGACACAATTGAAAACAGAGAGATACAAGGGACACGATTTTTTACATACACCTGTAGGTCAGTTTTTTTTAGAAAAATAATGTTAGCCAATTCAAAATCAAAGATTACGCAATTCAAGATGGCAAATGTTACTGATTGAGCAAATATAGTACGGTTCACAACACAGATGTTTACACATAAAGTTAAAAAGGAATCAAGTTTGTAAACACTTTTTGGGGTCAATTATTCGAACAAAAAAACACAAGCCAACTCAAAAAACCATATTCAGGATGGCCACAAAATGCATGACATATACCAGGTACAAAGACCAATGGCAATTACCGCACCAAAAATTGCAAAAGCCTCTGGGGTAAATATTAGAAAAAAGCAAATTCAAAATGGGCTATGAGGTGTCGTTTGACCCCAGGAAGCCAATTATATATATCAACAGCCAACAGAGAAAAATGTGCGTATAATGCTAACGGAAAATAACTACGGTGTCCGAAGTAAATGTTTCTATATTTTATTGTTTTGTTCCTGTGATTTTAATGTACAGACGTAAATTTAATTTAAAAAAGAAAAGGAATACGGTAGAGAAACAAACAATCTCTATTAAAGTAGCAGGGCGACTGTACGCTTTCCGGATAAAAATGTGGATTTTTGCACACACGAACTTAGGCAAATTAAACAAATTAAATAATTATATTCAAGCCGCCATACCTTTGAGCAGGCCCGTAGCCAGATTTTGGGGGAGGGTGCGGATTGGCAAAAGGGACCTTTTGGTCGAGAAACAATTTTTCAGCTCGCTACGCTCGCCGGTTGCCCAATTTTTTACCGTCGCATTCAAAATCTGAACACTGTAGTTGACCAATGGAACTGTATTGACAATGGTAGTCGCTAACCACAACCTGCCATAAAACGAGCAAAATTTAAACAACCAAAGCGGACCTTACATGGCAAGCGGACCTCAACATGAAAAAGCGGACCGTTGTTCATTTTTTTGGGGGGGGTGCATCGCACCCCCCCCCCCCTGGATAGGCCCTGCTGAGGCGCAAACCCAACGTGCGACACGCAGCTGATATTCAAAGGGTTGTGAGAGGAAATTGGATCTGGATTACTTCTGGTGCTGTTTTGGAAGAACTTTAGGCATTGATAATTCATAGAATGATGGAAGCACTTGCACACCCATTAATGGACCCATGTTGAGGTTTCAGGTTATACAGGGCGTAAACAAAAATTTTTTTAAAAAGTTCCAAATGTTTTGAAAAGGTACAACCATTAGTTTGTCTGGTTAGAAGGATTCAAAAAAAATGTATAGTTCACTACTGTTGCTTAGAGGTCGAGTTATGGGGCAAAAAACTGTAAAAAATAGTGAAAAGTACAAATTTTGGTGTGTACATTTTCAGGTAAGTGGGTGCAAATTGTGTCCTTAGCTTAAAGGATTGAATAAGGAGAATAGTTTGCTTAGTTTTAACGTATCCAACAAAATAGGTCCACGGTCAATAGAATGCAATGTTGCCAAGAGCGTTGACTTATTCGCTATTTGGTTAAAGGGGCATTCGTGATCCACAATGTCCCCTGCTTACCTAAAAAAGTTGAGATTTTTATACATCTTAACCGCTAGGCACGTTTACAAATCGTAAGTACCCAAATTCGGCCGTATCTGTAAGAAATTCGCAATTTGTAAACGGACGAAATTATAGCACAGTGCTTATGGACCGTGGAAAACAAGCAAAATTATCATAACTAAACCACAAGATAGGGATCAAACAAATTGTGAAAAGCAGTCTCAAGGATATCTAGTAACAGTGAATAAAACGGAAAACTGCTCGGAATCACGAAATGCACCTTTAATAACAATACACTTAAGATAGTCAAAAACTATTCCTATATTGCCTTCATGAGCTTAACTAACAACTTGAACCACGTTTTTACAAAAAATTACAGTAACCTTTTAATTTTGACCCTGTACAACCAAAAAATGTTTCACATTTTTACAAGTTTGACCCAAAATTCAAACCTATGCTTTGTGGAATCCTTGAAACCAGCAAAATCATGATATGATTTTAACACAATTGAACATTTTAATAATTTTGTGTTTGTTTTTTGGGTTTGTTGTTACCCCTGGGTAACCTTGAACTCCATGCTCCAGCAGGGCCATGGAAAGGGGTGTGGCAAGTGCTCCCATCAACTTTTCTTATCAATGCATAACGTACTGTGTACCAAAATACCAGGATTTAACCAGATTTGGCACACTCACATGGATCTGTGAACTACAGATCCACACCTTAGAGTAGATTTCAAAATAAGTGAGAGTTTCTGCATATTGCATGCGCTGGTGTGATGTGAGGGATCAATCCTTGGCCATGTGGAGACTTTGGCCTTTGATTCCATTCAATAGTATTGTGCGCTATCTATACAAATTTACTGAACCGCGGGCTCACTGGAAACTGAGGAATTAATTTACATGGTGTTAACGAGAGAAGACATGGTTGGCTAGTAGCAAAGAATTCACTCCGATTGTGATAATCTCTTGCCAGGTTGGCCAAATAGAAAAAAATATTCACTATGCTGTGATAGAAACTATTTTTGTAGTGTCAAAGGTAAGTTAATTAAAATACGTGTTGTTGTTCATCCTGATACTGCAATTGAAACCCCTGGTGAATCTTTAAAAATTAGACTTGAATCAAATTACAATGCTTCATACAGGGCATATAGCGCACATCAATGGCATGATAGGCGTACCATAAACTTTTACTTTTTTCTTTTTTTGTTTTTTTTTTTCTTTTTTTTTTTTTTTTTTTTTTTCTTTTTTTTTTTTTTTTTTTTTTTTTTTTTTTTTTTTTCTTTTTTTTTTTTTTTTTTTTTTTTTTTTTTTTTTTTTTCTTTTTTTTTTTTTTTTTTTTTTTTTTTTTTTTTTTTTTTTTTTTTTTTTTTTTTTTCTGGCATTAAAATAATCTCTTACCTCTCACGCTACTGGGACAGCACAACACAACTTTTAAGAGGTCTCATCATGTGACATTACAATAGTCGTTTGTTGGTAACAGAAAGTCATACCTTGCGGGTATAAGCATGCTGCATGCCACGTAATATTTATGCCAATTGGAACATGAAACAAAAGAAAGATATAATTAATAATTCTCACTGTCCACAGGACTCGAGTATCAACACAAAAAGGACACGAAAGTGAGATGACTAACACTTACACAGAATCTGGGAGGTACTCTGATTTTCGCAAAATCACTATACAATGTGCAAGATTTATTCACAATAGAAAACTGGGGATAGCCCATCTCCTTTTACACCGATGCATTCTTAAATGATGAACATTAGCGCAAACAATAATCGAGACCTTGTTATGCAGTTCAAAAAGAAGGAGTTAAAACCCCACCTACACCACAGGACAGTAAAACATCTGAGAGGTTACATAAAAATGTACCGAATCAAGGAGGGAGAGAAACCAAAAGCTCAAATTCACTGACCATAGAGATAATTAGCAATATGCACCTTGTAACTTGGTAACCAATATGTAACCTTGCACAATGGACAACCGTTGAAATGGATGCAGAAAGGAAGAGGAGCCCAACCTCTACACAGACAATGTCCAAGTTATTCACTTAAGGCCAGCTCTACTTACCCCTAGATTAGGCGAGTGAAGAAGAAATACAAATTAAACAGCATTTACTATAATAATTCCTATGCTTGGCAACATGAGGGAGCGACCCAACCATTCAATTTAGACAGGGTAACATTTCTAACTATATTTAAAATAAAGTGACCAACGGCTAGAAGTGCATTTCTATAGTTTTATAAAAAAAAAGTAATACAATTAAAGCATAAGACTTAAAGCACGACATACCTTTTACAAAACTTGCAAACCCACACACAACAGAAGTACAGAGAAAAAACCAAAAAAAAAATAAAATTACTCACCCACATATGATAATATGACGACAAATAGAATTTTTACCAAAAATGGGGTGGGTGGGTGGGTTTTAGACACAACCTCCACGAATGAATCGGTATAGGCTGTGAATGAACCACAAATAGCCGACGTGACGACCAGAGCAACAACGTAACTTGATTGCTAACAGGGGCACGCGATTTAGAGAAAAAAAAGGAGGGAGGAGGAAGAACACAAGGAACGGACTTGACATAACAAGGGGTGGGCGGTTTTGCACATAATACTGTGGGCCTCTCGGCGTTGGACAAAGATAGGAGGGCACTCTTATATATCGAACGGTCACACCAGGCTTGACTAAAGGATCAGGCCCTGGCAAGAAAATTTAAATTAAATGACCGTTATTGGAAATTGCCCACTGTTTTGCAGCGAGGTTAATCCACTAACCTCGACGGATTTTACGTCAATATTTTTTCTTAAACATGTCATAAAAGTACTAAGAAATGATTATGAAAAGGGTTTGGTAATGTCACGGAGATGAGATGCCACTAATAAAGGCACTTATTTAGCTGTTCCCAAATTACCGTTTGGAAATCCCCAATGACCAAATATTGGTAGCAGATCGTGTCTTACCCCCCCCCCCACCCGCCCCAACCACCGGGCGGAAGTTTTTTTGGATGGTTCCATGTGTGTTCGGCGCCTGTGTGTTTCAATGGTTGATGACCATGGCTGGAACACAAATTGGCATTTCTGTCCAGAATGGCCAAAAAAATTATTTTTTTTAACAACGTGTGGCACTTTGGACGTTTCTCGGAAGGTTTTTGGATGGTCCCTGTGTTTTTGGCCTACTTTGTGTTTCAATGATTGATGAGCATTTGTCTGGCCCTCGATTAAACTATTAGTGCTTCAAAATGGTCCAAATACTGATTTTTTTAAAGAAAAGTGGCACTTTGGATTTTCCATGATGGTTTCTGAATGGTTCCCAGTTTTCTCGTTTCCTTTGTGTATCGATTGGTGTTTTTAACAATTGCCTGGAACACAAATCGGCCATTTTTTTGGTCTAAAATTGGCAAAAATAAGGTTTTTTAAACAAAAGTGGATTACACGGGAGGTTTCTGGGAAATGTTTTTTGATTGTTCCATGTGTTTTCGGCTCCTTCGTCTGCCAGTGGAAGAGCCTGATAGAAGATACGCTCTCTACACACCACCTCGCACATTGGGCAAAAGTGAGACCTGGACGTCCCACTGCACCTCTTTATTTAGGCCGACATCCACGTGTGCTATGGTATAGATAAAGTCCCGTGATCAGCTGAACAGATAGCCGCCACTTGCCAGATGATTGTGCATGGAGAATCTTGTAATCGCCTGTCCGCAGCCGAAGGAGATTGATTATGCCATTGAAAGTATACGGTGACGACGGCTTTTTTTCTGTGCCTATGCTTAGTTTTGTCTCATCGATCCATCTCGTCCAGTTTGCCCCGTAATAGCTTTTGGTGTTATCTTGTTCTTAAACATTTGGCCCTATTCCAAAAAGGTGGAATAGCGCGATTTGTAAGCTAAGAGAACTTTATATGTGCGATAAACGCGTGGTTTAAGTAAACGCATTCCAGAAAGGAGTTTTAAAGTTAAACGCAATTTTAACCCCGCTAAAATGCATCGAAATTAAAACTTGGTACGGGGTTAGTTTTAAAAGAGTGTGTTAGTGTGTGTTTTCGCCAAGTTCACGGCTCATTGCACTGTCCAATTGACAACATCAATGGTGCAAATCATTCTCGTCCAGTTGGTGTAGCATCTTAAACGCTACGGAAAGCCATAATACACTTTGTGCGCTCAACCATTAAAACACAATACGGCCTTTTATACACTCAAGTTAGCGTCTTTAAATAACGACGATGTTATTCGTGTTTAAAGCTAAGTAAGCAAATGGTCAAAAATATTTAAACGCGTTTTGCTTAAACGCAATTTTAAATTACGACGATTTTAAGCTAAAATCACGTTTAGCTAAACAAGTTTCTGGAATACGGGCCTTTGTCTTTAAGTAAACTGAACACAAAAGGAACATATTTGTTCACCAGGTCATATCTTAAAATCAAAATGAACACAGGGTTACTTCAATACCCTAGCTCTATAAAAAAATTGCCAAATTTGAGATTTTTGCACAGTTACTGAATTGCCTAGTAAACTATACCTTTAGCTGTTCCGTTGGTTCACGCAAGTTAAGTTAGCATCATTAGCATCCATTGTGCTCTTTCATAATGCACAGACAGAGGCTGTCGTTGAATTTTAATCCCTTCTTTTATGACGCATGCACACCTCTGAATATTACCGTTCACTGGTGTAGTTTACTAGACAATATCACCAACAGAACTGTGCATAATTCTCACAAAGTTGAAAATTGGTGGCGCTCTTCAGAAAAATGTGCTGTTATTGCTTTAAGGGTGGCCATACTTTGCAAGCTCTGCTCTGCTTTGGTCAACCCACCATTTTATGTATAATGTATACCTTGCTTATGTTATTCTGGTGAATAAACTTATTCTGATTCTCGTACTGACGTTTCTGATGTCCAGATCTTTTCACCCGTTCACACTTCTTGTCTAAAGAGAGGGAGTCCATCACATTCTCACAGCCTTTCTACCGCGTCCTGTCACGGTTCTACTCGCTTCATGATGTTACAATCATGCCTACCTGTTTTCTATCCGTCAGGATGGTTAATGGGTGATGATAATCAGTACAAATAATGAGATTTATCGACACGTTATGTATAACACTTCTAGCTGTATTAACGACATATTTGCAGACCTAAGCCTCACCCTTGGTTGCCAGTTACCTAATCTCACTGAGTGATTGCCAATAAAGGCAATGTACTAAAGTGCCGAAGTGTAACATCTTGTCTCCTTTAAATTGAAAGCTGAATGATAAAACTTGTTAAGCTGTTCATGGTCCAAATGCCACCTGACATAAATATCACAAGCCTTGGCACAATGAATTTCAATAGTGCTTTTATCATTAAAATTTTGCTTTCAGGTGATGATACCAACAGTGTCCAGTCTGCACTTATTAAGTTCTCATCTTTGTGCAATTTTCTTTCAGTGTGGTATCAAACTTAGCTTAATTGTTTGAACTTATACCTTAGCTGAAGTACAGGGTAGACTGCCCCTGCACTTTGTGTGGAGAGAGGAGGGGTATTATTCCTGAACCCCTTTGGGTATGGCAGTTATCCTTTACACATCTATCATTACAGTAAGTACTGTGAAGCCCTGGTAACAAAGTTGGTAAATTCTAACTGCTTTACAATGCAAATCCCATTTAAACAAAAGCTAAACAAAAAAAACCTCAACTTTCCTAAATACTTCAATTTAACTTCTAAATCACATCTACAAGTTGTTCACTACCTATGCTGGCTAGTATATATTTTTATCTTTTCTTGTCACGGTCACATTGTCCTCTTTCTTCTTCTCTCATAAGTCGACGTAACGCATAATCTTCGTTCATGTTGTCAACATGGTTTTATGTTTTGGTGCATTATGAATGTGCTGCTACTATTCTACTTTCCTAAGACTTATCTCTATGTTTTTAAAGCAAACAATACTTTAAATTTTCGTTATATACACAGTCTCTCATCTCTTTCTTGTGCAAGGGGTTTGCTTTTACTCGCACTTTAATAACTAACTGTATTTGAGTCCATGTCTCTCTGTTACAGTCCTATCTTATTTATAGTAATTAACTGTAATGGTTTTAATTGTTTTATTTTGTCAACCCAAAATCTTTAGGTGCTTGTGTTGTCACTTTTCTGCAGATCCTGTCACACTGGTGCTTGTCTTGTTGTTCTTGGCTGGCTGGTTGAACTAGTGGTGTTCTTTTGTTGACAGTACTCTGCTTGGCTGGTTGAACTCGGGTAAAAATCGGGTCGCATTCATGGTTCATCAGGTTCTGATACTGTCTAGGGACTGTTCAATTATTTTCTTGAGATGTTTTCTGTACTCTTCGGAGATTTGTCCCGCTTTTCTGTGATCACCATCATATGAACCTTTGGGGGGTGGCAACTTTCTTGTTGACGACTGCTCTTTGCCACTTGTCTGGTACTTTGGTGGTTTGATTCTACGACGTCACTGCTCAGCTTGGGCAAGTCCGAGCTCCTTGGTTTGTAAACTTGGCTTGTTGTGCTTCTGCTTGTTAATGTCTTGTTCCATACTGCTCTTGACTTTGGTTGAAGGATTGTTTGCTGGTTTGGTAGTAGTGTTTGTTGTGTCCGCTCATAAGTAATCTTTGGAGCCGACTTGTGTCCCTATATTCTGTGTTGGGGTATTAGCGATAGTCTTCCACAATGGGCCAAGGTAATATCTTTTTTTGCGATTTAGCTTTGCGCATTAATGTTTTACACCTTCACGTGCTGCTTCCGCCTTCCCGTTACTTTGTGCGTGCGTCGGCGTGATGTTTCGTGTTCAAACCCTATTTCTTACTGACATTTTGGAATTCACACTAGTGTATTTTTTTAGGCGTAGTCTGAAGAAGACTTGTCAGGGATTTCGTCACGACAATTGTGACTTCAGCTGTGCGTATCACAAGTTATTGGAGGTGTTTGGTCCCTCTAGGTAGTCGATCTCGAAAAATCCGGAATAATAGTCCACACATAGGCCATCGTCATTTCCATTTGAAAGTCAAGACTAGTCTGATTCCCCTTTACTCCCTGGCTGTTCTGGTAGGTAATTAAATAGTGACTGTATGTCTTCCTTCTGCTGGCTTGCTCCCCAAGTGTCTTACACCCTTACGAAGTCTTGGTAATCGGTATTGACGCATCGCTTCATGCCAGGCCAGATTATAAGATTGTCTCTTGCCCTACCCTGAAGGTAAGTCATCGCCGTGGGGTCCTGGGGTAACCAAATGAATTAGAACATGTAATTCTATAGATGACTATCATTTCCCTTCATAGAGCTGTGAATAGTACTCGTTCCTCCACTACAAATAAGCCCACCTTCGCACGCTCAGCTCGTCCCCTGAAGTGGAAATATGGTGCTGCAGCAGTGGGCACCTCACTCTTGTGCTCTGCCATCCTGTTGAATGACAGGCATCAGTCTTGCATAGTTTTATCTTCGCTTGTATGCTTGCGAATTGTCTTCCATCTTGTCTGTACTCTTATGCTCTGTAGCTGTTGATTGTTCTGTGTCTCAGTTGTTCAGTTGAGGCACTGTCTACCGTCGGAAAATGTATTCACCGACTCAGGGGTGTCGGCTAAGTACATGTTGTTTTCCTGGATGATAGTTTATAGAGGCATCGTACTTCTGCCATTCTAAGTACAAGGTTTTGCAGTCTCTTTGCGCCTTATACAGAGGCTTTTAGAGATCACCTCCAAAGGTTTGTGTGGTCTGATTTTTTTTTTGGACTTACACTTTGCGTCCATATGTGTATTGATGGAACCGCGCCATCCCCATCTTATCTGCAAGTATCTTTTTCTGCTCAATCGCCCTTCCGTCGTCTGTATAGTGCGCTACTTGCGTATGCCACTGGTTTACCTTGCTGAATTAAAGCTGCGCCTAGTCCAGTGTCTGAGGCATCTGTCTTGTAGCGTTAATTCTTCATCTTTGTCATAATATTTCAAGACGGGTGTTCAGTCACTGTCGCTTTATCTTGTTGAGTTTTGGCTTCACTGTGGTTTCTGTCCAACCAACTGTGTCTTTAACCCGTTACTGTCTCAGGGGTTGATCACATATCACTTAAGTCCTGTAGAAATTTGCCTCATAGTTGACAAATCCTATGAACCTTCTCACATCACTCACTGCGGGGGCACAGGCATGTCTACCACTGCCTGGATTTTGTCCGGTATCCGGCTTAAGTCCTTCAGCAGAAATGACGCCAATAAATCTTACTTCTTGGAGTCCCAGCTTGGCTTTTTCTTTGTGCATTTCAGACCTCTCCTCTTCACAATGTCTTTAGTATGCTCTCCTGTTAGCCATTGTGGTTTATCACTGCTTCTTCTATGGTGTCTCCTCCTTTGCCATAGATAAGTATATCATCCTACCGACTGCCCTCCATCTAGTCCTATCAAGTGCTTGGTCGTGCCTGCCGTTGATATTTCTTCAGGACTGCTCTTTAATCCAAAGGCAGCCGCTTCCATCGATATCGCCCGAAGGGGTGTTGATGTTGTCAACAGTGAACTCTTTTCAGTCAGCTCCACATGCCAAAACCGTTCTTGGCGTCCATAACACTAAAGACTTTGGCATTGTGTTAATGCTGGCAAATCTGATCTATGGTTGTCACAGGATAATGCCGCCTTTTGATGGCTTTGTTCAGGTCTTGCGGATCTAAACAACTCCTTGGTCCTTATTTGGACGATCACCACGACATACATACCCATGGTGTCGCACCTGTGACTTTGGTGATAATACCATCTTTTTCTAGCGATTTAATTTCATCTTGAGTTTTGTCTTTCATATGCACAGGCACTTTTCGTGGTGCGTGACAACTGGCTTTGCTGTAGTGGTCAATTTCTATTTCATATTGACCTTCAAGATGACCCATCCATTTAAACACTTCAGGAAATTCTGCTTCCAATTCTTCAATTGTTGTAGTGGCTTGGTCTGAATTTCTGCTTCATTTTTACATCTCCATTACTTCTCATTTATCACTGTCAGCAAGTTTCAGTTGTTGTTGGCTTTACTCCGAGCAATGGTCCCCTGCACCATCTTTCACACAATTGAACTCCTGCTCATATTTCTTACCATTCCTTGGATTCACAAACTTATAAGACGATTCACCTAAGTGGGTTTTATGGTGGTGTTTTTTTACATAGTAAAGGACTTTCTTTGTTCTTTGTACCTTACATTCTGCCCGGCACCACTGGTTGATATTTTAATCCACATTACAGGTAGCACCGGAATCTAGGTTGACCCGTACTGGATTTCTGTCTTTTCCAACTTTCATAGTTGCAAACAGTTTGTTGCTGTTATATCTCGTAAGCGTGTAATTTTTATTATGCGTACATCTCATAGTCATCATCGGATTGGCAGGTGTGTTATCTTCTACTGCAGTCTTTGTCCATGTTTTTCTTCTTGAAGCATTGTGATGCAAGTGATTACTACGCTGACACTCACTGCATGTTTGTCATAGGCTGGGCATGTAATTGCCTAGTTCAGTGTCCTTGCCACAAAATTTACATTTAAGCTCTCTCTGCATTTGACTTCTTTCTGCCATAATTTGGTCTTTGTTTCCCTCTTTTGGGCGTGTGATGCTTGGTGCTGTGTCTTGTTCGCTTGTCTCTTTCTTTCGGTTGCATGGAGGTAATCTTGCTGTTTGGTTACTTCACTGATTCGTAATTGTGGTCTATAGCTGTCTGGAAGATCGTCTGCTTTTCTTTCTCTAAACAGCCTGGCTCTGGCATTGGCATCCCTGCAGCCTAGAACTAATCTATCACGGATCATCTCACTTTCAAGATCCCCAAAACTGCAACTCCTCTGCCAACTGCCTTAATCTTATGCTATATTGTTCCTACAGTTTCATGTATTTTGTTGACTAGCACTGTGAAATACAAATCTCTCATACAAACTTCTTCTGGGCACAAATGGGCTTCCTAGTTTTTCTCTATGACGTAACTTTTGGATCAGCACTGTCTTCTTCTGTTAACTTGAGTTGCTTGAGTACCTTCTTGCATTCATTTCCCATTACACTCTCAAGGTAGCAACTTGTATGGCTGTGTTCTCGTCATATTACACAGCTTACAGCAAGTTACGATCCCTTTTTCACATAACGAAGGACCCTTCTGTCACCATGTTTTCTATCCGTCAGGACGGTTAATGGTGATGGATAATCAGTACAAATAATTTATCGACACGTTTTGTATACACTTCTAGCTGTATTAACGACATTTTACAGACCTACTCCCTGGTTGCCAGTACCTATCCTCACTGAGTGTATTGCCAATTAAGGACATATGTCAATATTTTTGTCAAGCTCAGTTTGACTTCATTCAACAATAGAATGTACATACATCACGAAATTCCCGAAAAAAAATACAATTACAATGTAAAGATTATTAAGATGTAAAATTGGGAACACAATAGAGGCTTTTTAATTTTGTGCTTTTTTGACATACGAAGAAACGGGCGGATTTTTTCGCCACGGCTTCATTGATCAAAAGCGCCCAATTTTGCTCTCCTCGTGACGTCAAAGTGATGACCAAAACATCGTGTTGACTCGACTTGTTATTGCTGACACTGTATATTGATGGATTAATTAAAAGTAATATACAATTTTAAATCGAGTTACAGCAATGACATATATTGTTTCATTTCGTTGTGTTTCAATTATTATTGAATGGCAACACTGCATAATAGGCCCAACGACGTAAATTATGGATGGTCATCACTTTGACGTCACCATTTGCCCTGCGATGTGGATTGTCGGAATCGTTTTCGCGTAAGCTATTGGGCGGACAATTAAAGGGCAAAATACTCAACAAATGTGGACAATTTTCCCAACTTTGTTGATTTAATATGTCATCTCGTTACTTAAGCTTTCCAGCCATACGAAAATTTTCTCCATATTCAGAATCATTACATATTTCCTTTAAGTGCACTGTACAAATTGCCTTATATTTAACACTATCCCCTTTTTTATACTCTGATACACTGATCATTGAGAAGCAACTCAAGAATGAATAAATCCCCTACTCACCCGAATGATCCAGGAATCGTACTTTGTGAGGACCCATACAGATGCTAACAAAAGTAGGCATGGCAATCGAATGTGCATGTTACATAAATCTTCAAGCACGATAACCTTTGGTCAGTATAATTTGGGTATTATCCAATTAATGGATTGCCAAGATTTACCTAAACATGATATAAGGGGGGGTGACCGGAAGTAATCACGGCCGCTTGAAAGTCTACGAATTTTAAAACACTTTACACTGTACTCGTTTCACTGGTATCCAGACAAATATAATGATCTTTAACCATGAGGAAAACATTTGAAGGGTGGTAACTACCCCCCCCCCCTTTGGTAGACGAGGGTTAATTTCATAAATTGGACCAATGTGTGATGTACATAAAATAAAGGGTCTATAAGTCCATATTTTTTTCTGAAAATAGTCGACATGTGTATCTTTATTCATGAACTTGAAATGGGAAAGGATTTTTGGAAAGGACATAATTATTATTAAAATCCTTCTAATCCTTGTAAAATAAATACAAAATGGAAAACCGATGTCTTTTCTGTATCTTTATTTTTATTTTTTTATTATTATTTTTTTCTTAAAAGCTATTCGTAGTTGTTTGAAAGTAAAACAATGAAACAAACAAAAAGAGCTCATAAACTCTATTCCTTTTAAATAGTTGCATCGGATATAAAAATATTTTAAAAGAGGGCTTTTTAGGTTCTATGTATGCTGATCTTATCTACATAACCAATGTTAACAATAACGAAATTGAAATAAGGGTCAAGTTAAGGTAAAAAAGAAATATAAAACATACGAAATTTGCTTTAAAGGCCCATAATTTTACACCAAAGGAAAGATTTTACAAATTTATTATGGTAGATATTTGGAAATCCTCCTCATGATGATCATTCATTTTCATTATTCCCAACATTGATCTTTGCAAATTAAATTGGATGAGCATAGACACCATAAAAAGTAGCTACCCTCTTTACTGGAAGACCATAGGCCGCGTGAGCAAAACCGGAGTCACTGTCGAGTAAGCTAGTAGAATAGTAAATTGGCGGTATCTCGCGATTTTGCAATTTGCGACTTCCAATCGGGGTAAATTTAAAACTAGTAACTTACTCCTCAGCCTATTGTTACTTGGCAGTTAATCTTGCATAGAACAAAGAGCAACTGGTGAGTAAGGGTCGAACGATCAGCACAGACATGAAAGATGAAAACATCAACGTTCTTAAAACTACAAACTTTGAACTGGCTTTTGCATAATGGGACAAAAACCCTTTTCAAGCTTTTCAAAGATTTCAGGCACAAGATGATGGTATAACCGGACTTATTACAATATTCACAAATTTGAAGTTGCTAGCTCTTCCGTATATATCAGTCGAATTTCACTCTTGAAAAGAGTGAATTTTGTAGAGGTTTCAAAATAGTAAAAAATCGTCCGTGAGTGAAAATAACGTTTTATGAAAGAAGTCATAACTGATTGAAAGAAAACGCATTTGCCCACAGCAAAATATGTCCGGTCCCTCAGACTCTGGTTGCATTATTGTGATGCTAATTGGTATCTTATGGTCAGGCATGGGTGAATTTACGTTTATGCTTTTGTTAGCGTCAGCCAATGATTGCGTTTCCTTAGCCTGACTACAATTTCTTAAGCGTGTTAGCATCACAACGCATTCTGACAGCGTAGGAGCAAGTCGCAATGGGTTTTGGTTTGACAGAAATATTTTTTGCAAATCTTTGTTCGTTGCACTTGTTTTATATAACTTATCAGTTTAGTGTTGTCATCGTCAAATCCGAAATAATAAACGACAGTGTTGGTGCATGATGAAGCTTAGTTTGTAATTTAATTTCAAGTTCATCAAATTGTTGGAAAATCAACGTTTCGACGCAATAACTATATTAGATGTCCGTTTATTGTACAAATGGGAACATGATTCGGATCTATTGTAGACAAAATTCTTTACAGATGTCATTTGGGAGATCTTGTCGAAAATAGTTCAGCTCGGTGCCCGTTTTGCAATTGATCGATGTCTTTTCGCTCTTGCTGTTTACCGAAATCCAGCGGCTGCAATTTTACAGCTATGCGGGTAATATTTTCACCGACAGGTCGGCGTGTAAGAAACAAATTTAAGGATTGAACTGAACAAGGAGCTTTGGTTGTGGTCATGAACTTCAATTCCGAGTCTTTGGATATCATATGTTGGATAGCATACGTTGGAAATTAATATGTGGACTACTTACTGACCGGAGCGCCATAGACAGAACTACCAACCTCAGTACCCTTTGGGGAAGAGCTCACCGGGATTCCTTATCCAACATGGTTAAAATCAAATCAAATCCTTTTGTAAACGGACACGATTCTATTCCGTGTTGCGTGACGTGGTGATGGTCATCAGTGGTCTTTTCATACGCCGGAATCCAGTTTAGATCAAGAAGAACATGTTTGTGTTTCTTCATCCGAAACTATTCATTTGTGGGAAAATTTGGAGAAGTAATTTCAGTCCAGTGGCGTGAAGTGCTGCAGGTATTTCGCAAACACAGGAGTACTGATGTTCTCGGGAAAATACTTTAATTTTGTTAAGCTCTTGTCATTGAATAACTTTTTGTAAACTTCATGATTGTGTGGACTTCTTGAACCCCTCTTTAACATTACTTAGCAGCATTACTAATCTAATATCAGTTTTGTATTGGTATTCTGTTGCGCTCTGTTGGCTCCAATCCCTTGGCTTCAATAACCACTTCACATTTTTGTTATCAACATCCTCATTAATCATTAGGTATGTATTGATTTATTTTCATTGCACGTCTTTCAAAAAAAAACACTGTCGTCCCGCTTAAGATGTAGGCACTCGTTTCGTGTGCATGCATTGCGGTTAAAAGTTACATATCATGCAGAATTTTTAATAATGCAGAATTTTTTACGGTGTTTTGTGATTTTGTGTGTAATTAATTTTTTTTTTACACATCGTTTGATGGTGGCAAATCTGTTATTTGAATTTCAAATCGGTTTGGTTGTATTTTCTGGGCTTTATTTTTATTTGTTATTTCTGTATGTAGGTTTCATGTAATTAATTTCTATTGTTTCGGCCCATTCCTCGATTTTTATTTATTCGGATTCTAAATTCTGCATTTTATGTGTAAAGAAATTGTGCGTATAAACACATTGTGCTTCGTTATTATATGGCTCGTTCGCAATAAGGCAAATGAGCCATCCGTATGAATATCCTGTCCTCGGGGTACGTAAAATCGTCAATCTTTTGTAGAATGTGTCCATGTGTTCTATATCGTAGGAATTCTGTTCAGGCTGTTTTTCACTTTCTAGGATTCCTCTATGCTATGTATGTGCTCAGTCCACCAAATTGTTTAAATATAACGTTAATAAATTAACGGTTCGCGCGTGTGCATGTGCCGATTTGGCGTCAATAGCTGGGTGCGTAGGAAAGGAAAATACGGGGCAATGGTTTTCCAATATTCTTGTGTAATTATTATGCGGGATTCAAAGCAGTTGAAGAGGGGCACTTGGAAAGGCTTAATTAAAAGTTTAAAGCAAATGATGGAGAAGTACATGTACACGTGCGTATCGTTAGTTCCACCCAGCATTTCAATATTATAAGGTGAAAATTGTAAATTATAAATTGAAATCTCAGATGTTGTTTCTAATTCATTTAATTGTTTTCTCAAGCTGGGATATTTGAATTTTCCACTTAAAATTCTGCTCTCCTCTCTTGGATCTCACATTGTCCGTTAACCTTTTTGATTAACTCTAAACTTTTCGTTATGATTTTCAAAGCCTATGCGTTTTAAATGTTTTGAAATAACCTGCCAATGTTGTAGGTCACTGAACGTGTTCTCGATATCGCATCGGTTGTTTATCGGCGTGCACTACATAGGTTTGTGAACGAGGACCATTTGCGAATGTTTCACAATGTGATATGAGCAACCTCTTGTCGTTTAAGTGACCTGACTGGCGGTTTATCTCAAATATAGATTGTCGTGGTTCTTATTAAAACGTAATGTTATTTCGGTCACCATCACATACAAATGTCGTTGGGATTTTTCCCCTTATGTTTTGGCCATTTTACGTATATTCTGCTCTGCTAATTTTTTGCCTATATTTTTTATGCCCTTCAAAATTTTAGTTTAAATTTATCACGCGTCTTTTTTATGTTGTTTTAACAGACGACGAGTCCCTGCAGGATTGCATGGCAGGGAAGGCATTATTGACTGGTTGTGTTTTCTTTTACACGTACTTTACGTGGGAAGGAAAACATTGATTGTAATGTTTTTCGATCGTGCTTTGATTTTTCCACTTTTATTACCATGTTATTTTCCTTATTTCATCATGTTGATGATCACACTTTATTCTGTTGCCATTTCCTTTGTGGTCAAACTTTTGCATGTTTTGATGCTGTTTAAAAAAAATAAAATTTGGGTGTAGTTAAAGGGGTTCCATTGACATTTCCTTTTTAAGCCAACACATCAGTGATCCACCCGTGAGAGTTAATGTATTGGTAATTGCATATGAATAGCTTAAGTGAGAGGGAATAAGGCAGTTAGGGCTCTACTATTCAGACTGAACTGCTGAAAAAATTAAACGGGGTTTGCAAAGTGCGTGCTCATTGTGATGAATTGCCATTCAATTACGTATTATAGTATGTGTCCGTTGCGTCGTCAGAACTACAAACTTATTTGTTTCGCCAAAAGGGTCATCTACTACAGGTGTGGTATTGGATACCTTCATTTTAATTAATAAAAAAATGGGTTGTGTGATTTTATGAATAGCGAATCTGATTGTGCCTATAATCTGCGAATTACTTCGGGAAGTGTCCGCTGATGGTTGGACGGTGTAGTCTTTAGTTGGAACATCATTATGGAGTGTGGATAAAAATTACGTGGACATGAGATAATCACTACCTCGTGGAAGCTCAGCATGGTTCGGGGCATCTTTGATTGATATGCATCACGAATAAGGTGCGATGTTCCCATTCAGCCATGCACGCTTGTGTTCGTCTCTGTCCAACATTTTTAAAAAGTCTATCAGTAGGTTACATAATGTGTGGACAGGAGGTGGTTAGGTACGGCACACTGGTAAGCGCATGAAGCTATGTAGGGTGTGGCGACTTCATTTGAAAAATAACACACGTGACACGAGGTACGGGTTCCTCTCGTTGGCTCACGCGGTTCAAACGCTCGTGTGTGTTCTGTTCCAACAAATTATTGATCAGACTGAATAGTCGCCAAAACTTGGTATACGTGTAGGCCGGAAATGCTGCACGATATTTGAACATTCAGGTGTTTCAAGTGTAATCTTGAGTTAATGTTAGTTAGTAGGTAATCAGGAAATCCAAATTTCTCCGTCCCTGTTTTTGTTTGCAAAGCAGGTCCAGTAAGCCACATTCAGTGTTTCTTCCAAATCTTATGCCCACTTTGTCTCTTTTTTGTTTCGTTATGTATTTTACTATCTTTTGCTCTTTGTGGTTAACAAACGATTGTGCATTTAGAATCGGTTTTGTTGTGGGTCTTTTAGGTGCCTTTACGACTGTTTTTAGACCTAAAAAAAATCGGGTCCCGACTTTTATTAGTAATCTTAGCTTAAATTTTCCGTACTTGTAAATTATGGCGTGTTTCGTCCGGTCACTTTCAGGTGCCTTACCTTCACCATATTGCAACTCAAAGTACAATAAATTGACTTTGATATAAAATAGAGGGCGCGTTTGGTTTATAATTCGAAGAAATCACTGATAGTGGCTTTAAGTGTATCGAAAGATTTTGAGGGCTTGTATAGGGTTCACGTTTGAGATGTAAATTTATATTTGCATAGTGCTTTGCTTTTTGACTCTCATGTTATATACATTCATTTTATTGTTTGCATAACGTATTCGGCTATCAATCATATTTTCAATGTAAAGTATACTTTTTAGAGTTCGGGGTCATGCGGATTTAATAGGCAAGCAGTGTCCTGCAACTGCCGTCACTGCTCCCCAAAAGTTTTGCTTCAGGGCCCCCTCAGTCACCAGACTTGTGCGTCACTGCGTTGCTCGCGATGCTAAACAAAGCTCCTCAACTTAAGGGCCCTTTTCCTTATATCCGCCACTGATCAGGGAATGAAAAATATATGTTAGGCCTTTCATTGGAAAACTCTTACGGGATTATAAAATAAGGAGGTCCTTTTCTTTTTGTGTGTTTTCGCCCCTACTGTCTTAGAATATACCATCGCAATTTTTTTGAAAGGCGTATTTGTAATCCATTGGGTGATTGGGTGAAAGATTTGAGGCTGTTAAATAAACGACATTTGATACTTGGTCCTTTTGTGTCATCATGACATGAATTGGAGGACGTCAACATCATCAAGAGCAAACTTAAAAGCTGGTATACCGAATAAATATTATTCCATTTTCGGCATCGGCATTTGTTTTTTCTTTACACTTAACCTCTCCACCCCCCCCCCCCAAAAAAAACCAACACCTCACTTTTGGTTAATCTTGTTGTTTTCTTTATTGCTGTGTTTGTTTGCAAAATGTGGTGGGGATTTTCTTCTGTTTTGGACAAAACAATAACCCCTTATTTACTTTTCTGGTTTTGATGATGGTAGAAGCAATAAAACACATTTAAAATAATCAAAATCTCAAAATTCATACGTTCATCTACTTTTTCTTGGTTCGGTGAGGGGGGGTTGCACGTTTCTCCTCTTCTCTCAAGAAACTTGTTTGGCAGAGTATTTGCTTCTAAAGTACTCCTTATCTATCTTTCTTATTTAATGCAAAATGTAGTTTAGTAACTATCTAAAATGCCGCATGGAAAATTACATATTTGATGTCATACTGACCCTAGATGATTTTTCTTCCAGGCTCAGCATAAACCTGTTTCATGTACTTGTCAGAACTAATTAACATTTAATTGCGAGAAACTTGTACTGTTTAATTATATGGCTTACTGTATATAAAGCAATCAGGTTCAAGTCTGTTATGGTGCTATGTGTTTATCCGCAACCTCAAACATGTAGATTCGTACAGACGTTGTTGTGCATTGTATAGGGGCTTCACTAATACTTAGTGGGAAGGCGGGCTAGGGAAACTCTTTTTCTCAGCAATGTTTATCAATGCCATTCAATTGTCTTGGTGGCGCGGTATTTTTGGCTTTACTAATACTTTATGGGAATGGCGGGGGCTAGAGAAACCGTTTTTCTCACAATATACCAATGCCCATTCAATAGACTGTGGTGCGTTGTAATTGGGCTTCATCACTGATACTTTATTAGGAAGGCGGGTTAGGGAAACTTTTCTCAACAACATTATTGATCAACAGCCATTTTAATTTCTCATATATAGTTTCAAGTTTGATTACTGATACTTATCGAAAAGTGTGCTAAAGAAACTAATTAAACTGAAAATACCATTGTTGTAAATCTATTTCCTACATGTATCGCTCTGAGGTTGATTTGAAATCATGCTGGATATGGCCGCGGCCGCATTCAATAAATTCTTGTCTCCTACTCCTGTCCACAATGCGTCAACGCACTTGGTTGTCTAGTCTAACTTCTTTTGCCTGTAGGGCACAGAGCCCAAAGAGTGAAAATCACTCCAAACGAGTGAAAATCACACCAAAAATGAGTGCACATCACTCCAAAAAGAAAATTCACTCGTAAGAATGCATACAGTCATTAATTTCAATTTATAAAAGAGCGGTCACTGCAGGCATTAATTTTTTTTGATGATTCACATCTTTTGCAGTTGTCACTCATTTCCATTTGAAGTATATTCACAATTTCAGCACTGCAAACCTTCAAGTATCACCTAACAACCACTTTATTTTTGTAGCAGTCAAACCAAACATTTGATAATAAAGAACGGGCAAGTTTTTTGTTGTTTCTTCTTCAAAGTAGATACTGGTGTTCTTTTACCCTTTTAATTATGGTCCATCTACGGTAACTGTATTAACGGATGACGTCACAACCTTCACCGTCGTTGACTACGTTCGGTGCGTTTGACCCGCTTGCCATTGTTTAGAACAAAGGAAATATACTTCAACCTCACAGAACCGGTGGCAACCGTCTGTCAACCAGCGAATAGGTTTTGAAGCCTACCCTTAATTAAATTTCTCTCCCCGCAAAAGATTTTGCAGATGCGAAATGTTACACCGTGGTGGGGAATATTGCTGGCTGACATCTTCCATCAATTTATATTAACTGTTTATAAGAAATTTCTTTTATAGTGTTTTTAAAATGTTATTGTCCGATTAATACTTAAATAAGAAAATATATCTTAAAAGAACGTCCCTTTTGCTAAAGTTATGGGAATTAAAACCCATTTTTAACCAATTTTATGTATTTTAACAACATAATTGTCCATAAATGTACAAACATGGCTATTGCTATTGGTACCTTTATTTGGGGAATAACCTAAAAGTATATTGTAATAATCAGTCATAAAAACTAAGCTATTATTAATAAACTGATGGGAGGGGCAAGACCAGAGATTGGTTGTTAAATAATCATTATTTTTAATCGGTTGACTCATTTGTTGATAGTATCAACGCACCACTACAAAACTACGAACTGAGATCATGATCATATTACATCGTAAAACTGATCAAATTCACCAATAATCCTTTTACGTCCCCAGAGGAAATCTTACAATCACAGCAAAGTGATGTAGCGGTATTTTTCTTCTTGTTAGATACAGGATCAATTTACCACTAACCCAAGGCAGGAAGAGGGTGGGGTCCGCTCCGTGATTGTTTTTGTCAAGGTGCGTTTGGAACCAGCTAAGGGCGTTAGGAAACCTTCCTATCACTGGCGAAGCGTCCATAGGCATGAGGGGGAATCGAAGTCAAAATTGAACATGCATTAAAAAATGTAGAAAACGCTCAAATGTCCCACAATCAAAACCTGTTTATGTCAGACCATCATTGGGGGGGCTAATTGGTAAACGGAGTTGGTCATTGAACCCCAACCTTCATAACAAAAATTGTCATGAAACATGAAAATGAACAAATTGCATTTATTTACCAAGGCCAAGATGCGAATGTCCATGATAGTAACCAGCCGTCCAAAAAGGAAACGTTCACTTTTTAAATTACCCTGAGATAGCAGATGTAAGAGCAGATCATCGCAAAATAAAAAATGGATGTACCACACGGTAGCCAATATGACAAAACTGAATTTAAATATTACATAAAAATCTATAAAAGGACACCACCTTTTTATATAAAAATAAAAGGAAGATCTTTATAACAGGTAAACTTATTTTGCATAACGGGAATTTAAACTTGCAGAGTAAGGTGCTTTCAATCGATTTCATTTCACTGATTCCTGTTCCTTGCTCATCTTAACATAGTCATCACTTTGCACTTGTCATAAACTTGTTGAGTCTGGGGATGATGTCGTCCATAGACCTGTCGGAGAAGAGAGAAAGATGTTTTAGATTAAGTGTTTACAAAGGACATGGACATGATGGCACATCGTTAAATAGACAACGAAGGTCTTGCGCTGTCAATGGTCGGTGAAAATCGATTCCGGGTTTTCCTTAGGATAAAAACATCGAGGCGGGTCACACAATACAAATTTAAAAATTCAACGATATTGATGTGATTGAATTTGTCAGGAAATCAAAAGCTGAAAAGGTAATAATACCTTTTCGTAATGTTCTTCGACTCTGATAGCCATGTATATGATTCTTGGATTCTTCTCTGTCTTATATTCACACGTACATATTCCCGTGTAGTCGGCCTGATAACACACTGCATGATCCATAGGCTTCTTCACACAATGCAAGCGCCGCCTGTGCAACTACACAGAAATAAAACGTGACGGTCAATGATCAATGGTCACATAGATATAGATTAAGAAGTACAGACTGTCCCAAAAAAAAAACTATACAATCAAAGATTTTATTTTTTTTTTGCCAAAACTTCAGCTCATCTCAACTGAGTTTAGATTCTTTTTAGATTCCAGCTTTCATGCGATTTTTAGTTGGTTGTCATTTGGGGGTCTGGTTCAGAAGTTCTGGATAATGATCTGAGACAGTGAAAAAACATGTGGGCCGTTCGGCTATCCGGATACAACAAGTTGCCATTGAAATCACCTCAGACATCTTTATTGAAAATTAAAATAAAAAGTATAGGTATAAAGTGCGGCTTTTGTTGATATAACATATGATAAACTTTATAATGTCGCAATTGCTAATACCTACATGTAGCATTGGGAATTCAATTCCAAACAGACATGTTGTCTCAGCTTTACTATAGGTTTTCAGGCAGAAGGTAGAACCATAAAAACACCCGTGGTGAAGTAAACTGGACCTTAACACAACAATCCTTCTAGTGCTCTTTGTTGAACACTGCTTTCTTCATCAATTCCTCCCTGGCATCTTGGAGGCATTGAGGAATGGGAAAGGGTACATTGTCCCTACACATTAGAGCGTTGTCCACACATTTGTCCCTCAACAGAATGTAGATGTTACATTAGTTTCAGCATTCAAAGTCCACCACATTTCCTGAATTTCATGATTGTTGTCCCCCTCGAGAGTGAGTCCCTCATTTCACCCACAACATAATAATTTCTGGTGCTTTCACTGAAAAAATCATTATTGATTAGTTCAATGCACATTGAAAAATAACATTCACTCGATCTGCTACAATATTCTTTGTTGAAAAGGTTTAATCCCACAATTATGATACACGGCTTTATACCTTTAGCTTCTTGAAACTTCAGGTGAAACTGGCCCAAGTGGATTTTGTCCTTGGTTCAAATGACAATATCTCCGCTTAGGGTCGATCAAATTGGATGGAATAAAAAGCGAGGATTTAGCTTAAGATCTTGTCGAACAAATAAGTCAAAATGATTTGACTTGGACTTATGCATAGGACGGGGTGTTCCCTTTGCTCTTTTCTCATGAGTAATTCTCCTCCATTCTGGTCGCCCTTGCAATAGATTCGGCATTTTGGAGGTCCAAGCCTGTGTCCTGGGGATCTGCGTCCTTCCATCTTGCTGGTTGGCGACCGGTTCTACGCTTGTTGAAAGTCTTGGTATGGGTTGGTATGGTAATCTGTGTCCGGCATCCTGACGACACGTCCAAACCACTTCAGCCGTCTCCTGGTGACTGCATCCGTGATGGTGAAGTGATGTTCAGACGCTGTCTAATTCATCATTTCTAATGTTGTACAGAAGGTTCATCCTAGGATGGACCGGAGGAATCTCATTCAAGGCTTTCGAGCTTTTGGCACTGCCTTGCGCAATACCCAGGGACTCTGCTCCATGGTGGCAATGGGGAGTATAAGAGATGGTATATCTGACTTTGAGCGATCTTGTGATGTCATGATTGATCCAGATGGTATTCCTGATTCTACCGAATGCCGCTGCCAGTCTTGCGCATAAGTCAAAATATCTGGCCCAAAAATGCACGTTATTATTTTGATAATTTTTGTTGAGTATAGTTTTATTGGACAGTCTGTAGTCTAACAACTTTGTTTAAGACAAAATCTGATTACTCATTTTTAGTCATAGAAGTTCATAACACATTTTGGAGTGGGGTTTACACATAAAAGCGTTGACTAAAATAGGAACAACCCTTGCCTGTTGAATCTTACTCGAAGTTGAATAAAAGCTTACGTAAGGCGGAGTATTATTTGGCCACAAAGTATAGGTTAACTGAAGTTTTACTATTACAATGTAGGAGACGGTTGCTTAGGCCACTACGTATGCAAGACAAAAAACGGCCTGACAAATTAACCATTTTTTAATTAACCCGCCACCACTCCATCAAAGAGCGGGTATTGAGTCAGTTTGTTATGTTTTATGGTTTATCAAATGCACCATGTTACAGCATAATTTCATAAATTTTAACCTTAAAATACGGTTTTACTTTTATAATAGCATCCAATTTTAAGTTTTTAATAAAAATGCCAAAACGATTTGACCTTCGTTAAATAAACAAATGACCTTGAGCATATTTTTTTAATATCTCGGAAACGAAAAAACCACATGGATATGACAGTAATGACTTTTTCTCATGATTACAAAAAGAATACTAAGCTATATAGAAACATAATTACAGTTTAAACACGTGTAAAGGGTGTTCACAGAGAGTATTAATTAGTCAAAAAGGTCTTATGTGACTAATAAAAATTATTGCATGCAAATCAGATGTTGGTCATTCATAATATGTACTCAATGCTGGAAAACATGTGCTATGCTGGAAGATACTTCCCATATTTTGAACTAGTTTTCCTGTCAAAAATTTTTAATAACTCTAAATGTAACACTTTAAAATGACAACTTAATGACTGAAGAATTGTAATTTGACAAAAATGGACAAATTAATGACTAAACTAAAGACGAAGTCAGACTCCCCACATGATAGAATTAGTTGTCAAGGCACAAAAAATGATAATTTAAGTACACATTGCTCATTTGCTACTTGTCAGTTGACAAATTTTGTAATTGTAATTAAAAAAACCAAATTTTCAAGTTGTAAAAGATTTGCTATTATGTAAATTAATCAGAAAATCTTTAAAAAAAACATTCCTTTATTCAAACCACTTTTTGCACCTATTTTGTGGTTATAAAAAAAAAAAACAATAATGGCATTGACTAATAATTAATTAGTCAAAGAAGACACATTTTGACTAATACTATCTCAGTGTTCACTAGAAATGCACGAGAAAAGTTAATTTCCAAAAGTTCAGTTGATCCATACAGTGCGTTTTGATGTTATGAACAAATGTTTGTATCACAGTGCCCAATATTGCATAGGCTAGAAATGTGTTGTCATTTCTGACAGAAAATACAAAATTAAGAATTCTTCCAGAGTAGATCGAATTTGCACTTAAGATTAGGCACTCATATTATATTAGTCCAACGGTTCAGATGATATAAGAATCTAAACTTTTTGAGGTAAGTCAGGGGACGAGGCTGTGGATCACGAAATGCCCCTTTATAATTTACCGATTTTACATTCGCTATAATGCAGTAGATAAGTAAATAGATGAAGTCTCATTAATGCAGGTACGCAATGCCATGCGTATCATAGCTTCCACGACTTTTGAATTTCCCGAATGCTTCTCTTTCCCTTCATTCATGAAGATTTGTCACCTTATTTGCTCACATTGCAACGTATTCTGGGGTAGGTGAAATCTGTAAATCACTTCTATCTTGTATGAGCACTTACCTTTTCCTGTTCTTGCGAACCTTTCTCTTCTAAGTTAGCTTTGGTTTTTATGGCTTTGGCTATGTTGCCTTTGGCATTCAACTGCACAAAATAAATAAGACAAGTGTTACGAAAGCATTGCTATTGTTTCACTGTACCCGCGAGGTATCATATTTGTCTTCAATAGATTATTAATTGCACACTCATATTTACCAATTCAAAAGAAGACATAAGAAATACTAGTACTTTAAGGTAACTTTCAGTCTGTATTACAAGATATTAACAAAGGTAAATTGAAAATGGAAAATTTAATCCAAATTATACAGTAAATGTTAACGTCATGCCTTTTTTCTATCTTTCTTTAGACTGGTATTTATAATAGAATAAGATATCTGACACAAGCTGCAAAATTTGTAAAATTGAGGAAATCCTAGTCGATTTGTCTCACTATGTTTAAATTCATCAAATGAAAATGTCTGTTTTGTTAGAGAAATGGGTACGTAAAAAAATGGCGAAATATTGCCGTCTTTTGCGATTTTCTTTCAAATTATGACCGTTACATAAACTCCGCTATTTTGTTTGTTTTTTGCATCATTGTTAAAAATGTGTACTTTTATAGAGCACAAGGCTATATATGAAGATATGACATCAGCATTTCCACCCATTGTGATATGCCCTTCCCCATTCCATTATCAATTGGTTTATATTAGGATCAACTACGCCTTTGACATTGTAAACTAGCTTATAAAATCTTGTCCAGACAAGTTCAACGTCTTTTCAAAATCTACTTCAATAACTCACTGTTGGAAATGGTTGGAATATGTCCTACATCTACGTCTAAACCCACATTTGAAATATGTATTATATCTACAGGCTGATTTGAATAGTTTGAATAAAACCACCCATTTTCATGACTGTACACGTCTGGGTAACTTGCATTGGTTTAAATCAACAAGACAGATCCATTGGTTTAAAACTTTTTATTAACGAAATGAAAGTTTGGCTTTATATACTCATATTCAAGAACCATATATCGAACGAAAACTAAGTTCATCATTCATTCATTAAACAGTGTAATAATAACTATTTTTCATCGCAAACTGTTTCTGCAATGTTTGTTCAAGAACTGCCAAAACATGCAATGAAGTATTTCTTCTAGGAGAAGTCTATCAAGAGGAAACAGTGCTAGAGGCTCGCGAGATTCAAAATTCGTTATCATTTAAAATTGTCAGCATTTAAAATTTTGCTCTTGATTGATGAATTTTGAGTACGAGTAAAAGTAAAATTTTGGCAATGAAAGTTGCCAAACAATGGAGACTTTCTTGTTCATGCATTATTGATTTGGTGTATAAATAGAACTGGTGCAAGTTACACAGATGTATGCAGTCAGGAAAACGGGTGGCTTTATTCAAATTAATATAACTCGGGTTTGGCACGAGCAAATTCGAAATTCCCTTTTTAATTCAGACATTCAGAACCTGCTCTTTCTAATGACATATTAGTTTACAAGGAATTCCTTACATATTTTACTGAACTACGATAAAAATGAGTAAACTTCTTTTTTAATCAGCCTGTACGTTTAAATTAGATGAACCCATTTAAAACCCGGTGAACCCAGTAACTTCGTGCAACAGGAATTTTGAACTGGCCAATATTATGTCCAATCCAATGAATTAAGTGACCATCCGGGGAAGCCAAAGTTTAAGAGGGGCTAAAAACTCATCATAATCTCTCCCTTCAGTCGCTTGAAACCTATATGGATAGCTGTAGCTGAATGGGTTGCAAATGTTTAGGTAGAGTTTCAACGT